>LGRX02006703.1:0-23605 GCA_001247695.2 Cymbomonas tetramitiformis
TTACATTTTCTGACTCTCCTAGTCAGTCACCACCCACAGTGCTGGGGTGGTGTGCTGAAATCTGTATAGGCAGCCCTGGCCGGGAGTCCCGGTGCAGGCCCCTATGACAGATCTCTAGGACCAACACTGGACTGCTGACTGATTTGTAGGTTCGTGCTGTGACACACACTGTGTCACAGGTAGGCTAGAGTCCGAGACCGTTCCGGGTGTCAGGGATATGACCGATGGCACATGTGTCATACCTGTCATATCATGTCATGTGTCATAATGACATACCGTTGTCAAGTATTGTCAGTACGGTCGACTATGACATGTACAGTCATAATGTCTGTCATCCACCTAAGGTGAGTGACATCTGTCATCGAGAGGCCAAGTACATGGCATCGAGATGGCGAAGCAAGACAAGTTCTTGAAGAACCGAAGTGTCATGATACGACACGTCTTCGCTTCAAGCATGCACTGAACAGCATGCGAGCATCAATGGCTATATCGACCAGCCGATGCGGGAAGTTCACCTAGTGCTCTCGGGTTCACAACCCGATGGTGGTAACGCATGTAATGCGCGAGAGCATTAGAGTATATATATGAGGAGCATTGGGCTCAAGCAAGCACTTCTGGTCAACAGACTGCTGCACTCATAACCCACCAGACTATTGCGTTTTGCTGTTACCGTTCAATAACAGCAGCATCACACATATTGTTCGCATAGAACCGTGACATTGGTATCCTCCGCTCAGGCGAAGAACGAGAACAAGTGTGCAGCAGACTTGACATATATATATATATATATATTGATTTGTATGCAGCGCGACTGAGTTCACACATACCGTCGAATATCAACACATCTGCACATACGCGATAGTTTTTGCGTCAATACATCGCCAGCGACATATATCGTCAGCGATCAGCAGAGTTGTGCATAAAATCATCGGCGCGACCATAATCGTAGTCACCAGCATTCCAGCAAAGGATACTGCGACGAGGTGTGCGCACGATGTACGATTCGTATATCAATATCGTACATGTATGCTGTCAATAATCGCAGGTTATGGTACGGTGTGCGAGAATTAACCGCGTACATGAAAAATGAGCGTCAGTGTACATAATCTCATCAACAGCGTCAGAGATGTACATGATCGCATCAACTGCGACAGCGATCTTCGCAATTCGTACTGCGCGACAAATACAGTATACAGAATGATATGCGATGATCATAATTCGTACCGCACGACGCATGCATCAGTATGCATATTGACGTGCGACGTTCACAATTCGTATCATGCGACACATACAGTGTGCAAAATGACTCGCGATGTTCGTAAATCGCACCAGATGGGCGCATACAGCGACAGATCGACGCATGCTAAAATAAGGCCCATCTATGCAGAACAGTGCAGGGATCATGCGTGCGACCATCATCATCGTAATACACACACATACTGTGCAGAGATCGTATGTGCTACCATCATCATCGTTATACATATACATGCTGTGATAGTGTGCGAGTGACAGCCTGTTAAATAACAACATGCTATGATTGTAAGTGAGTGGCAAAAATCACTTATCACAAATCACTTATCACAAATCACTTATCACAGATCATTTATCACAGATCACTATCACATAGCATACTGTGATTGTGTGCACGATTTATACTGTGATAATAATCAGCTTGATCACATGTATAAATCCGGTATACATGCACACATGTATAAATACATGCATACATGCATAAATACAAGCCTGATCACGATAACGGCTGTGCTTGGTATACATGCATCCATGCATTATTGCTTGGCATGCACGCATACAGCCTGATCACGATAGCGGCTGTGCATTACTGTTATACATGCCTATGATTTACTGTGACATATTGCAATTCACATGTGTAACATGCTAGATCTTGCAAGTCCAGTGCTATATTGAAAAACCAAATAGTGTAAGATGCCAGTCTCGATTGTCAAAACAGGAATTAGCACAGTTGTTCCATGACGGAGGATTTGGGATTGGACATCTGTTCTTCTATTAATCAGAGGTTGGATATTCATCGGAGCTACTTGTGAAAATTCACCATTTAACTCCATCATCCATCATGATGAGATGTACAGGATTACAGTATACTAAATATATTGATATACATCATGCTTGTTATATGCTGTCTATTGGTATACAGACACACCTGCATGATTAACTTATATCAATTTACTTCAGTGTACTCAATCAGTAAGTACATACACAATATACAGTGTACATAAAGTTTACACAATATATAGTATACACAGTAACTATATATAATAGTACTTATCACAGTACTTACACCAATATTTATGTCAATACATGTTCTAGATATATTGGCATTACACTAAATCAGCAAGTGTACATGATCAATGTAAGTGACAATATATCTCATGTATAATGCATAGATACCATTCCACAAACACATGTGCGTGTGGAATGTCAGAGATGGCGATAGATATGGGAGCAGGATAAGACAACATGCTGTAGGGCTGGATGGAGATATCTCCAGACCCGAAGGCAGAATACTGTGCTCATTATAACAGCTGTTAACTGTTGAGCACAGTCCATCCACTCTCACATATCGCTGGAGCAACTTCATCTCCTACTTATGCATTTGACAGTTGATACAGAAATTTGATCACATTTCAATGCATATCTCAGTAAATCTCACAGATTCAGAACTCATCTTGACACTGATGTAGCTGATAGAGATTACTAAACAGGCATTGCTCTGATTATACCAGCATTGCTCTGATTTACTTAGTATCTAGAGGTATCATTTTGATAACCTTCCAGTGCACTGCCATATGCCTAAGTAAATAATAAGTCATCTGACAGTCACTATTGATGATACTACATATTTAAGTCATGGGTTTCAATCAGTAAAACCCCAGATATTGACCATGTACATATCTTCACAGACACACCATGAAAAAGATCAATTTCGATTTCATGTGTGATAGTGAGATATCTTACAGAGTTGTGAAAGGTGTATACATCACAGTATATACTGAGACTTATATATATATATATATAAGCTCTACAGTAAAACGCGGTCTATAAGAAGGCGGGGATAAATGGCCAGCGGCTAGCTTCTTATTGGGTGGGTGTCAGATTTGAGTTCCTAGCGCCAATCGGAGTCCTTTGAAAATACGGATTCCAGCGCCGAGATTCTTAAAACCGCACATCGCAAATCGATCCAGCGCTCAGGTTCTTCTGAGACGGGAAATGTTTGACCCTCCCTCCAGCGCGGAGTTTCTTAATTCTGCAGTAGGTTTTACTATTACTAGACTATTACCCAGCGCCTCACAAAGTTTGCAGCTGCAGTTTTGCAGTTTTTTTGTGTACGTAGTATTGTGTATCGATTAGAGTATGGACGCTGACGCGAAGGCGTCTTTAAAGGCTTTGAAACATTTGTTAGATGATGGTTTACTTTCGAGCGCCGACTTCAAAGCCCAGAAGTGCAAGCTGTTTTCGTTACCAGAAGGCGACACTTACCGCATTCCGAACGACCTGCGCACCGAGCTGGTTGACATCAAAGCTTTTTGCGATGATGGTATACTGGATATTTCAGAATATGTAGAGCAGAAGCGTATATTGTTGGATGGCACCGTTGTCACCCGAGCGTCCTCTAGCATCGAACCCACCGCGGAATTAGTAGTACTCGACCCGCAGACAGACACAGTGATCGCGGAAACAGAAACTGACGAAAAAACACTGCCTCTGCACTTTCCGCAACTCTCTCTGCCAGCTGCAGATAACTTTGGAAGCCAAGTGTCCGCATTGTTTCAGGCAGAGCCGCGACCTAGTGTTCAGCTCACATTGAACTCATTGTTCTGACTTTGGTCGATCATATATACTATTTGCTATTATCAATATGTGGGATGCAACCCCACTAGCTTCTTAATTTGGGTATAAATTACAAAGCGGTGGCCATTTTCTAGCGTGCCGGACTTCTTAATTCGGCATAATTGAGCTGTCAATCAGTTGGTAACCTAGCGGCTAGTTTCTTAACGACCTTCTTAAAATATGCGAAAAAACTAGCGGCTAGTTTCTTATAGCCCGCCTTCTTATAGACCGCGTTTTACTGTAAATGGCAAAAAATGGGTGAAAATGCTGTGCGGAAGATTTCAAAAATAAAATTTGGGTCCAATTTTTTCGCGGAATCCCATTTTATACCTATTAAGGTACCCAGGAAAAATAATGCCACATTTCACATCTCGTATAACACCCTAAATATCTTGTGTGTAATATCTAGGGGTGTAACACACACCTCAGAGTTTACATAATAAACAGTGTCGTACTGAGTACAATATTACTTCTTTCCTTCAAAGAAAAATGCATACTACTCGTTTTTGATATATCTAAGTGTTACTGATACCTTGTAACACCCTAAAGTCACTGCAGGCCATTAGGGTCACTGTAACCCACACAGCCTGAAATGCCACAAAATATTAGTGAAATTCACTGTATTTGGCATTGTAGTCATGCTGAAATCAGCACAATCGTGACTAATATTTTCGGGCTACAACCCAAGAACTGTAGGGCAACATCCCAAGAACTGTAGGGCTGCTTCCTATAAGGATTGCATGCTACCTAATGGGGTATATAGGCACTTGACAACTGCCTAATGATTGTCACACTTCATTGAGGGGGGAAGGTGGTGATCATATATACATACTTCACCTCATTATATAATGTACAAACATGATACATGTACAATTGTAGATATATATATATATATATATCACACAACACAAGGTTTTTGTTGGTGTGGTGTTTGTTTTATAGATGGCTGTTCCAGCAATAGATGCAGCTCCAGCTAATTGGTTCTTTGACATCATGGGTACATATGATGCTTACAACAGATTTAAAATCCCACGATGGTTGACTGGTTATTCTGATACACAGACCCGATATGATAATATAGGGTACTTTGATAACATCAGTAGAATGAAACCAGATATGAGCAGATATAGGGATCCAGAAACAGAACCTCAGGATCCAGAAGAGGAGTACACAGAAGATTTTGCACCGCCTATCTTCACAGACCCAGATGATGGACAGGTACATTCAGCATCAGTTCCAGCAGTACCCATACCTAAGGTGAAAATGAATCCACCGAAGGAATACAGGGTCGGACAGGATGCAGAGGTATGGATAGAGACAGTGGATAGATATTTCCAGTTCACCTATCCAGGAGCAGCAGACAAGGATCTCATTACAGTTTTTCTTACCTTCCTCCAGAATAACGACAGACATTTCTTTCATGTCGTGGCAAAGTCACCTGATGCCACGTATGAAGAAATCAGGACCACATTCCTCAGGCAGTTTGGGAACCCCCATAAGCAGTCAGTTGCCAAAAAACATTTGATGGCACTGCAGCAGGGTAACCAAACATTCTCAGATTATCTACGTACATTTACATCACTGGCTTCGTTAGCAGCAGTATAGTGGATCTGGAGGATGTCCTGATAAAGGATCGGTTTGTCAGCAACATTGAATCAGATCTCAGAAAACAGTTCCATCTCAGATTCCTCACAGAAAATGAAAGGAATAACCTGTCGTGTGCACAAACCACACAGGTACTGCTCGACTTGAACTATGTAGTTCATTCGAAGCAAGCAGAGACCCTACACTATAGGGGTCAAAAGGAGCGGTCAGGTGGTCCAGCCAAAAAGGATAAGGATAAAGGTCGTGGCAACAAGCCATATGACCTTGGCAATCAGAATCAGGCCAATCAGAATTCCCAGAAAATAAAGGGAAAGGCAAAGGAAAAGGAAAAGGATCAGACACTTTAAGCAGCCATATATTGGGCCGTTTACCATATCCAAAGTGGTCAGCCATGGACGTGCTTATGAGCTAGATTTCGGGGATCTCGACATTCGTATCCATCCGGTTCAGCCTGTATCCAGAATAGAGTTATATAATGACTCGATCCAAGCACCTTTGCCTCTGTCACAGATGATCACCGAAGAAGGGCAACCATTATTTGAGATATCACACATTCTCTCAGATAAGATCACTAGAGGTGTCAAGTACTATTTAGTGCGATATGCAGGCTACGGCCCTGAACATGACACCTGGGTCAGAGCCACCGAGCTGACCAATGCAGCAGACATAATAGCTGCCTATGAAGGCTAACAATATATTAAGCCTATTGCCCTTACTTATTGTAATATATACTAATACATGTCGATCATCTACTACCCTGCTCTTAATGTTGTATCATTATGTTGTATCAGGAGCAGGAAATTGATCCTTCCTTGCTGAGGTGTAGCGAGCCTTGTACCAATTCATACCCTTGCACAGATACGCATACATGCGGGTACCATATCTGTGGATAATAAAAAAGCTGCTATACTGCCTTTGCCAGACCGTGGTTTGTCATTCGGATCTTTGGCCAGTCATTCTGAACTGCCGGAATGTTCTGAGGTAGATGGAGTTGTGATCCTGAGTTGTGTTTTGACACACATGACTAAACAAATTCACATTAGTACGTTGTCGAATCCATCTATGAAATGTTCGTCAGAGCGCGCGTACCGGACCGAAAAAGGAGTTTGGCAGATCGGGTGAGGATTTAAAGTGGACTCATTGAGAGACCGTCCGATATCTCGTTAAGCAGAGCCATCTCCGACTGCATTAAAAATATTATCCACTCCGCCGTTGACACTCCAGAGCAGGATGGAGGGGAGGAAGGGTGGATGCACTATATCGCCGTGCATCGTTCGTTAAATCGTCGATAGCATCGTTCGTTAAATCGTCGACGGCAAGCGCTATATCTCTCCGTAACGTAAACCTCGGAAGATACCCTGAGCGTCACTCTGAAATACGAAACGCCAAAGCGATCAGGGGGGCTACATCCTAAGAACTGTAGGGTTATATGCCTAAGGTGAGGGTTTAAAGTGGACTCAGTTCCCCCCGATATCCTAAAACACCTTGAGGGACGCCTCATCGGTGTAAGAAGACTGGCCAGTTCAACAACAAAGACATCAAAGACATATGCAAAGGTATGCACCCTATATTGTGAGGTCACAACACTTCTAAGAGGGGAGATCTGTCAGGGATATGACCGATGACATATGTGTCATAATGTCATACCTGCCATACCTGTCATACATGTCATGTCATGTGTCATAATGACATACCGTTGTCAAGTATTGTCAGTACGGTCGACTATGACATGTACAGTCATAATGTCTGTCATCCACCTAAGGTGAGTGACATCTGTCATCGAGAGGCCAAGTACATGGCATCGAGATGGCGAAGCAAGACAAGTTCTTGAAGAACCGAAGTGTCCTGATACGACGCGTCTTCGCTTCAAGCATGCACTGAACAGCATGCGAGCATCAATGGCTATATCGACCAGCCGATGCGGGAAGTTCACCTAGTGCTCTCGGGTTCACAACCCGATGGTGGCAACGCATGAGATGCGTGAGAGCATTAGAGTATATGAGGAGCATTGGGCTCAAGCAAGCACTTCTGGTCAACAGACTGCTGCACTCATAACCCACCAGACTATTGCGTTTTGCTGTTACCGTTCAATAACAGCAGCGTTACACATATTGTTCGCATAGAACCGTGACACCGGGTATATCTAGCTTAGGGTTTATTTATCTATTCACAGTTTATCCACAGACAGTTCGGGACCTCTGATATCTAGTGAACTAGGATATTCCGGTATCATCTGATCATAGTACCTCACTAATAGGCGTCACAATCAATTATTCCAAAGTGGATTAACCTCGTGCCTTAGTGCATAATAATGACCCATTAAATCGATTTGTCAAAAAACATTGGTCATGTCTGAAAATCGTTTTCAAAGTATGGGATAGATACAAGGTAGACATTGCCCCCACCTATCAATCTATAATGCACTTAACTTTAAGGTGCCGTAGGAGCGCAAAATATCATTTCGATTAAGCCTTTGCTTGGTACCCATGAAGGACTAAATTTGCACAAATGCCCCCAAAACGAAATTTGGAAAACATCCCCCCATCCCCCCGCTTTTCGAGTACGGCCCAGGTACAACAGCAGTGCAGGTGCACCCAACTTTGCGACCTAAAAAAGTGGTGTTCCCAAAACTATTTCACCCTGAAATTTGCTCAATATGTCTTATATTTATCCACACCATCGATGGGTAACCAAAAAACGAACTTTCACCTACTTCATTTCACACGGTTTTGGGCTGTTTTCCTAGTTTACTGCCTACATTGTCCGGGCACGGTCCTACTTCGTCCCGGGTACCGACTTGGTGCATAGTAGGTACTGGGCAGGTACATGGACCTATACAAACTGTAGGGCGTATGCAAGGTGAGTGGCACGGGGAAGATATCGTCTTGAAAATTTGTTCCGCCAAAAACAGGATTTCGTTCATCGACCAGGTTTCGGCGACACCGGCAAAATACCCGCAAAATTTTAATTTCAACTTTTCAAGCACTGTGCGAAATTTAGAAAATTCTCGACATTTTGTGGAAGGTTGTGCGAATTTCACAAATCGTGTTCGGCTGCAGCTGATGCGAAGCATCGGCCAGCCAATTGCGATGATGACATAGGTTCGATATCGCATTGAAAAATAATTAATTCATAAAGATTGGGGTGAAATTCCAGCGTCGGCAGCATTACCCTAAGTCGAAATTTCGAATATGTATATAACCGAATTATCCGGTTATATAACGGAATCGTCCGGTTAAATGACCGAATCAATCGGTTATATGACCGATTATCCGGTTAAATGACCGAATTAATCGGTTATATGACCGATTATCCGGTTATATAACCGATATCGGGTATATATCCAATATCGGTTATATAACAATATATAATTATATCTGGTGCGGTTATTTCCTCGGTTATATAACCGAGGAAATAACGGTTATTTCACAAACAATTACGGTTATATAACCATAATGGTTATCCCCGATAAGGGCCATTCTATAGATTGGTGTCAGGTCACCCGACTATAGTCGGCGCGGCGTCGGCAATTTTTTGATCGGAGCACGCTGATTGGCTCGGACGACGGAAAGTCGACTGCCGACTGCCGACTGCCGACGCATGTCACGACCATGTCAGGCCTCCGCAAACTTGCGTCGACCGAAAACTCAAGTTTGCGGAGGCCTGACATGGTCTGACATAAAGCATCTTTCGTCGACTTTCCGTCGCAGCATGCTCTGCGCATCCTTCGATCTAAAAGAGGCCTGATTTTTTGGACGGCTTTGGACAGAGTCGAATTTTTGCCGACTAAATCTACGTGCCACGTCGGAAAGTCGACTCTCAACTTGCTATTTTGTTAAGTGTGTGCGCGTGCAAAAGCGTCTCCCAGCAAGCATAACCCCGCTCAAAAATGTATTGATTAGATGTACTGAAATATTTTTTGACAGTTCGTAATACACACGAATGATATTACTAACTGTCTGGGAGTACTTTGAGCTCTTAATCGCGGTCAACAGATCGCGCATCCGCTAGCAGGTGTTGTCGCTTATGCATCTTAGGCGGATGGTTTGTCATGTGGATGCGAAAAAGTGAACACCGCAACTCTTCATCAAGCCCGATGAGTACGTGAATAAATTTCCCGTATTCATAAGATATATATCAATTATTTTTACCCCGGAGAGCTGGCTTCCCCACTTACATTCACGGGCGTAGACCTCGCGTGGATGTAAGGGGCGAATGCTTGGAAACGCTCGAGATTTGAGGCTCAAGTTTTTCCATGGCGTCGCTGCAGCTCACGGGAGCTTCACTAGACCGTTTCTATAGTATTATGATAACAAGGAAAGCTGGAACACCGGTACCCTTGCTGAAATGAGAACAGGATCTTCAAACTACGCTCCGCGACCAAGTGAAAGATGGCACTCTTCACGCGCAGCCGGTCATCTTTGCGCAAGGGCACGGATTGCCTTTGCGAAAAGAATGTGTTATGAACAACATACATACATACATAACATCCCGTTGAAGGATATTTTCTATCTTCAACGGGATACATTCTAAAATATACCCGTAACTTACCAGACCACTCAGTTTTTGAGTCTTTTTTGCCTTGTTGCGAACGCTGGTGACAAAACCTGGTTTGAGTCATGGTCAACGCTTTTATCGCCACGTAGGCTTACGACACCAGTCAGAGATGAAAAATCGCACGGTCATTTCGATTTCTGACGTGGAGGAATATTTCCTACGATGAGGAATCTGCGGCATGTCGGGACAGGCTACATTGGCCTTTTTCATTCTATAGATTGGTGACATTGCCGACTGCCGACTGCCGCATGCCGATGCCGACTATAGTCGGCTGACCTGACACCAATCTATAGAATGGGCCTCTGATATGGTCTACGGCGATTTAGTCCCATATATGCCGAAACTAAAACGTGATATATATATATATATATATATTGTATATATTGTGCGCAAGTGCGCTTAACTTTGGAAAGTGCTATGAACGTTTTCCGCTACAGGTTGTGCAGATCTAAAATGCGTGGCAAAATGCCATTTGTAGGTTTCATGGGAGCGATGACTTTGCCCCCTCTTCCCAGGGGGGTCGGCAGCCCTGCTCTTGTGTCACCACTCGATCTGCGGTGTCAGGTTTTAGGCTCCCAGCTCTCAGCTCATAAAACACCTAAGTATTTTATTCGATCATCTTTTTGACTGCGAAACCCGTGTGTGTCACTGCACAGCTTTCTTTGCCTGCGTGCATATATATATATATTCACTATATATATATATTTCACGCTTTCTTTCAGGTTATTATGGGTTACCACTAGCTGGTGACTGCTCACGTTCTTTTTCGCTATCATTTTGATCCCGCGCAACGCGGTATTCAGTGAGACAACGTTGTGAAAACAAACACACAGTGAAGCACTACAAGACAAGGTGCTACGCTCGCATATGTCAACCGTGAAACTGTGAAGCTATACACAAGATAATACGAAGTGTTATAGCTTCCGCCGAAAGAATGTGATGACAGCCCCTAAGGTGTCAGATGTGAAAATGACAGATGCTATGAACTGTCTGACTACCGAAGTCGATGTCGGAGATGGCGCTGATGACAGTGAAGAAGTCATAGTAGTCGAACCATATCGGTGATGGCATAGATGATGATGACACTGTCGGCGTGCCAAATCCAGCACACCACCTCGAGTGAGGTGGGCAGACCAGAATGAATACACTCATACCAATCTCCAGTCCAGACCAGAAAGAACCACAATCATGCCTGCCAGGGCTGAAAACCCCAAAAAGCTGGACAAAGTCCACACGGTCCTGGCAGGCCTATCAGCTCCCTGTCTCTAGTGCCACTCCTCCACCGGGGGAATAGAAGGCTGCTGTGCCCTGAGGGTCCGCACACCGCGGTGCCATGCAGCCGGATGCTTCGTCAGGGATATGACAAGGAGTACCCGAAGGCAGGTCCAGGTCACCCCGGCACCGTCAGACTTACAGACAAAGGAAGATGTAGGGAGGGTCACAGCGGGTGGAGGCAGAGGCTCTTACGTACGAGACAGGTGCCGGTCACGGGTCCCCGAAGGGTACATAAGGTCGTAGGAGTCAGGGTACGGCATGCAACATTCACATAACAGGTCTTGTGCATGCTTGCTAAACCTCTAGGCTAACTGTCATTCTATCGGTTGGTTGTATTCTGCATATATTCTCAAAACCAAATCATAAAGTACCTGCAACAAAGTACCTGCAAAGCACAGTCAGATACAAAACCCAAAACAGGACAAATCAGAGGGTACTCACAGTCAGATCATGCTGCTGCTTTCTGAGTAGGCCTCCATGTCGAAAATCCAAAAGATCTGGCAGCCTGAATCACTGCCTTTTGCATATCCATGTAGCTGTCAAAGAGCATGTTGAAGTAGGGCACGGTGTTCTTGGTGGGAGGAACCGGCTTGGTGTAGGGGTCAGCCAAGTTCTTCTCCGAAGGTACCCTCCAGCATATGATCCAGCCCAGTCTGACAAAGTCTCTGAGCATATGGAATCTGACCAGAACATGCTTGATCTTCTGGGACAGTGGGATATTTTCAGCAATAGATCTGCATGCATCATTATCCAGGAGAAGAGGAACTGGAAGCTCCAATCTGGGGCAGGTTGCTGAAGCTGGAAGGTATTCTGTGCTTCTCATATTCTGATAGTCCACTGGCCTGCGGTCTGATTCTGAATAAATCTCGAGCTCATCTGTCACTGACTTGCCATCAGGCCTGACACCACCGACTCCTGTACCCGTAGGTGTAGTGTAATCCAGGAGTTTAGTCAGGAGAGTGCCCGGCTGTAACCCAGGGTAGCTGAATGCAATGTCAGTGGCGACCCTCTCGGCTTCAGTGATCTCAGAATCAAGTCCAGTAGTAGAGGGTGGCTGTCCCTGAATAGGGTGTTGTATATATAAGGCTGGCACTGGTTTTACCACTGGTAATACCTTTACCGGTATTACCCGGTAATTTTACCGGTAATACCAAGGCCCATAATCCTTTACCATGCTCTAGTGTGGTAAAGTGCAAAATTCCCAAAATCCTTTACCATTGGTAATACCATTTTGGTATTACCATTGGTATTACCACCTGGAATCACGATTTTACCCCATTTTACCCCATTTTACCCCTGTGTTACCATGAATCCGTGACTACCATACCAGGTTACCAGCCGCCATCCATGGGTAGTGGTTCCGTGAATTCGTCTCATCGAAACTTACTCAACATTTTCGTTGACGGGCCTGCGTGGCGGTGCCATACCCATTTAAAAATGTCGGAATCGGAATCACCTAAAAGCCCTCCTTTGGTGCAATGGAAAGCAGGGGTGTGTGTACCAAAGGCAGTTCATGCTGCTTTGACGACGCCCTTTCGTGGCCAGACGTTCGGTAAAGACCTATCATATGTTCTCAGTCACTTCACGGACGAAGCAGAGTTTGTGCAACCAGCAGGCGGTATCAAACCAACCGTAAAAGATCACGTTCGAACGAAGTTAGTCTGCAAATATGACGCAACTTTTACAACGAACGTCGCATCCAACAGGCTTAACGCTGGTAAATTGTTACCTAAACTCATTAAGAATGTGCGCGTTCCAAGTGAGGTAAAAGATGTCTTGTGCGCGAAGTCGAACTGTGCAGAAGCTGTGAAGTATAGGGCAGACGCGCAGCTTGAGCTTAAGACGGGTACATCTTCTGGCGCAGCAGCGTTGTTAGCAGCAGAGCAGCTCGATCTCGAAGCAGAAAACCCTGTCGCTAAGAGAATCAGACAACGCCAAGAGATTCTCGACTCTCGCACAGTGGATAAAATTAGTGAAAAAGAAGTGGGCGTATTGAACTTTTTTCTGGCATGTTTCTTCTTTGCAGCGCGCATTTCTTTCAACGTGATCGAAAATCCTTTTTTCATACGTTTCATCACCGCGCTACGCCCAGCGTATGCAGAGCGTCTTCCTTCTCGTCGTGTGCTAGCAGGATCATCCCTTGATGATGTTTACAAAGAGACCCTTGAGACTACTGCAGCAGCTTTGAATCGAGTTCCCGGAAAGCAGACGCTCGGTTTAGATGGCAAAACTGACATTCGTAGTCGCAGCACCGTAAATATAACGAGGATGAAACAATCTATTAATACATTTGTACGCACTGTATACTGCAAGACCCGCGAGCATACCGGAGCATTCCACGCTGAGTTAGTTCAAACTGAGTTAGGTGAGAAACCGACAGACGTTTTAGGTGTTGTCGCTGATAACACTGGAAACATGAAGGTGATGTTCGCTATTTTGATGGTCATCTACCCTTTCTTGTTTTTTCTTGGTTGTTGTATTCACGTAATGGACCTACTTGTTGAGGATATTGCAAAGATAGAGGAGGTTGCGACCGTAATTTCAGACTTCCACTTCATTTCCACCTTTGTGAGGCGATACAGTATGCTGCTGGAGGCTTTGATGGACACAGCGAAAGCTCGTTTCGGTGTCAGAGCGCGTGGTTTTCGTACGTTTCCTCTTACACGTTTTGGATATGCTTACATAATGATTCATATATGTCTTTTCAACTGGCCTTTACTTATGGAGGTGCCTCAGATGCCTGAATACAAGATAGTGAAGGCAAAAGCGTCTAATAAACGTAAGAAACAAGATGGCACCAGCTTCTCAAAAGATTTTGAACGATTTGAGAAGTTAGTGAAAGCCGATACAAAGGCGAAGGGAGACGCTGTTAACAGAATTCTTCGCCCTGTGAGCAGTGCGCTGCACTTCCTAGAGGGCGACTCGATCCCGCCATCTTATGTGGTGCCAGTCTATTCGTTGCCTAGTCTATCACTATTTGTGCAATCTGCCTTCAGAAGTTAGTACAGAGCTGGGTGTTGACTGTTTGGAAGGGATCAAGCGGGCAGCGCGCGAGCGATGGTTGGGAACCTCAGAGAGAGTCGGATTGCGTCACAACGTGCATTGTGCGACGTTCATGTTAGATCCTTACGTTCGAGCTGTTGTTAAAGTAGTTCTGGGAAAAGAGGACTTACGACGCATGGAGATGTCTTTTAATGAAACAAACGTCTTGGCAGCATTGAAAACCGTCAGCGGAGGGAAAACAGATTCAAAGTATGCCCGTTTGAACAGCGAATACCAACGTTTTAAAGCTGGTGAAGGCGATTACAAACAGAAGAAGAAAAACGTGGAACTCGTCGTGAAACTCCAGGTGCGTGCGTCGGTGCGTGGCGATCGTTGCAAGGTTGAAAATATAATAAGGCACTGACCGACGGATATGCTTCGTTTGTGCGCGCAGATGTCAAAAGTGTTGGAGATGTTGTCTGACGAGGATAAGGAATGCAAGATCTTGACGTTATTGCACGTCCTTCGTGACTTGCCCTCGATTGGATCTGCTGTCACTTTCTGGAACTCACTCGATGCTGTTGGTGCAGACCGTGAACTGTTGGTGGACTGCGCAGTTGGAATGGCACAACTCGTGCCGCATGTTTGTGGTGTAGAGCGCGTGAATAAAAATGCGGCTCTGGTCCACACCAAGCTTCGAGCTAGCCTCGGGGAAGTCCGCACAAGTAAACTGACATATGTTTACACCAACTTGGCACTCACTTTGCCAAAGTCTGAGAAGAAACCGTCTCTTTTAGACTTCTGTGAAAGTGTTTTAGAGGAGGACCAGATAGATGAGCTGCTTGCACTGCTGGAGTTCTCTGACGGAGACGATGAGGCTATTTTGCCTGCGGGTGAGGCCTCCTCCTCTTCAGACGAAGAGGAGGAGGAGGCTGCTGAAGTCGAAGAGGAGGATGCAAACGAGGCCGCAGCTGTGTTTGTGCAGCCCACAGGTTTCAAGATATTAAAGAAACCTGCAGATCTGCTTAAAAGCGCAGCAGAAACTGAAAACCTTTATGTGATGATGGTGTGGTCTTTGAAGGACAGAAAGGGCCGTGCGTTCAACCAGTGGGAGGTCGGGAAGGTCAAACGCTTTATGCCCGCCCGAACCCTGCATAATTATGATATCTTGTGGGATGATGGCATGCGCGGTTCCAAGCTGACTTTGAGTACATATTTTCTTCACACGGATGACGAACAGTATATCCCTCAAGAGGGAGAGTGGCTGTATTTACGTAAGGCATAACGATTTCTTTGCCTTTCCATGACGGAATGATGTTTTCAAGTCATAGCCAGTAGTAGTGCAGAAGACCGCCCCTTGGGCTGCACAATAATCTGAGCAAGGTAAATATTTTTGAAAGAAGTTATCCATTGTTATATTGTCGAGATCTGCCTCTGTATCACGACGTTTGCTCCCTTGTCGTGATTCCCCGCGTGTATATGGTGAATCGGTCCCGTGATGTGCAATGTATCATACCGTAGTATGTCGTGTAATAGCATAGGATGTGTCACTGACACTTAAACGAGCCGTGTATGGCTATTTCAAGGTTTTGAGAGTCCCTCGGACATCGGTATTACCACGGTATTACCCGGTAAAGTATTACCGGTAATTTTACCGGTATTACCAAGGCCGAAAATCCTTTACCCGGTAAAATGCCAGCCTTATGTATATAGCCGAATATTTCTGTCAGCATAAACATGATAGACACCACCCGCTGAGCTGCAGTAGATGCTGCAACATATTCTGAACCCGTAGAAGATGTCTCTGTGATAGTCTGTCTGACTGTACCATACTGTAGAATCATGCCACAGAAGAATATCACCATGCCAGAGTATGATCTAGCTGAGTTTTCCAGGTCTCTGGCAAGGTCAGCATCGGAGTACACAAACAGTGTGAGCACACGTGCTGGCCTCTCAGGGTAATAGAAGGCCATTCTGTAGTGTGCCGTGCAGTCCAGATACTGTGCAATTCTGATAAGAGCCTTCATTGAGTCCTCTGAGGGACAGGCCACAAACTGTGATAGGTAGATAACTGCATAGTAGATATCTGGCCGTGAAGTCCTGCTGTGCCAGAGCAGAGACCCAAGGATAGACCGATAGGGCTTTACCAGAGTGAGGTCAGGGTCTGCTGGTTTTGATATCACCAGCTTAGAGTCCATAGGTGTACGGAAGGGTCTTTCGGGTATGTTGTTAGCTGTCATAAGGTCCTTAATCTGCCGAGACTGATTGAGGTACACCCCCTGG
Source organism: Cymbomonas tetramitiformis (assembly GCA_001247695.2). NCBI lineage: Eukaryota > Viridiplantae > Chlorophyta > Pyramimonadophyceae > Pyramimonadales > Pyramimonadaceae > Cymbomonas > Cymbomonas tetramitiformis. The sequence continues at coordinate 16,570 of LGRX02006703.1, forward strand.
TCATCATGCTGTACTGTCATCTGAAGGATTGAGGATATAGGACCCAAGTGTTTGGCCTTAAAGGTTGCTCTGAAAGCTGTCCAGAAGGCCCTCTCAAGGGCCGTGGAACAGGCCATACCAAAGTCATCTACATATACCACACACATAGCCTTAACCGTAGGCGTGTAGATGAAATAGATACAGGCATCATGTGTAGACTGCCTGAATGATTGTCCCATGTATTTGAAACTGAGCATAAACTGTTTAACCATCCTCTGCCATGATGCACCGGCAATCTTGAGGCCGTACAGCGCATATGAGAGTAATGCATAGCTGTAGCCCTTAAAAGTATAGCCAGAGGGAAACTGAATCCACACGGGGAACTCAAGCTTAGCATGCATAAAGGCCTGAGACACGTCCAGATGTGACACCACCAGCTGGAATAGGGCTGCAAATATGAATAGCAGTCTGAAAGCTGATATCTCTGGGGTAGCTGAAGAGGTCTCCCACGGAAGGTAGCCTGTAGTTCTGCTGCCGTCACCAGCCATACGGGCTTTAAATATCTGATAGGGCTTGCCTGCCCCAGTAGGGTCAGGTTTGAATGGCATAGACAGTACAAATAGTGTAGTAAGGTACTGTGCATTAGCCGGAGGTGTTCTCAGCTTGAGCTTCTCCTGATTAACCATATCACCAACCTCCTGGTCCATAGCTTTTAGCCAGTCCTCAGACTGTGGTGAGGATAGGGCCTGTTTGACACCGTGAGGTAGCTTAATCTCTGGTGCCGAGACCTCAAGCATATGGATAATAGTAGAGGTAGGAGCATCAGAGAGAAACTGCTCCATGCTGCTGAAACTGCCAAACATGTACTCTGCTCTGAGGTCACTGCTGAGGGTGTCAGAGAAGGGCAGGTAAGCTGCTGAATGGGTGGATGGAAAGATAATTAGGTTGGCCGGGAGATCAATGTGCCAGCCAGCCGGCTCGTCGGGGCAGGGCTCCAGGATAACACCGTAGGGTCTCCTGTTGCCTCTGTGGGTGGAGATGAGGATTGCACTGTAGATAGGTGCTCTGATTGTTTGACGAGCCTTCACAATAGTCCAGATAGGGTAGTGTTCATTAATGCCATTTAGCTTTCTGTAGCAGTCCAGATAGTGCAGTAGGTCCCGATAGTGCTGACCATCTGATGTCTGTGATACATATCTGACTGCCATAGTCCAGGTAACTGTGCCATCTGTCTGAATGAGCTGAACACATGCGTGTGACTCCTCTCCGTCAAAGAAAGAACCAATACCATGAATCCTCGAGCCTGCTGTGTCAAAGCTGTCACTGAATGGCTGTGGTCTGTCATAGGATGCATCAAACTCCCGCTCTGCCTGATGTGGGTCTGGAAAGGATCCCAATATCTCTCCCATGTCCTGATGATTATGAATCCAGTGAGGCTTGCCAACATAGTGTATCATATTAGTCTCAGTATCCAAGATCTTATATGCCAGAGAGCTGACTGATACACCGACAAGACGGCCTGACCAGGCCGCCCGCTGGGACTTCCTAGACATGCCAGGCTGCCTGGAGTTCCTCTGCTGCTGAGACATAATGACATAGCAGTTCTGGCCGAAGGCCTTCAGTTTTGCATAGCCATAGTGATAGCCTCTGATCTGATGAAATGGTGTTGTAGAGATGTTCTTGTGAGTAGAGATATTCCATATGAAGCCAGCATGGGTGGCAGCCAGAGGCCAGTAGTCCTCGGGCATGCCAGCCGCCAGAAGTAATGCTTTAGCCATGTCGGATATCTTGCCAATGGCATTCTCTGCATGAGGGTTGTCTGTATGTACTGTAGGTGATGACTTCTGATGTAATATATGATGCTTCTGATAGAAAGCCACACACTGAGGGTCACCCATCTCTGGAGCACAGTCTGTACGGAGTGTAATGGATTGTGGTGCATACCCCATTGCATGTAAGCTGCCGTAGAAATGAACCAGGCATGTGTAGTATTCTGATTTCTGAACGAAGGTGTACACAAATATGAACCTGCTGACATAGTCAATGAACTGACATCGGTACAGGTGGCCGTTGAAGCCAGCTGGGGTAATAGGTCCTGTCATGTCAGCAGCCCACTTCTGGCCGGGCTGTATGGCCACTGATCTCAGCTGGTCATGGTGTCCACAGGGCTTCTGCTTCAGCTTACTTGTACAGCATACTGCACAGAACTGAGAGCAGGTCGGCATAGCTGCTATAGCTCGCCTAGACAGCAGAGGCCGACCGAGCTGGATGCCAGGCAGGTCGTAGAGCTTAAGCAGACTGGCCGTAGAGCCGTGACCCATGACTGCATGGAACTCCACAAAGGGACTGACCCGAACAGGTGTGTTTCTGTTCCTGAACAGGATACAGATCTCAAAGGGAGTGCCGTCAATGAATACTCTGTCAGGTCCGCCATCTGAGCCAGCCGGTGTCAGTGGGTGACTGGAAGCATATGTGTGCTTCCGAGAGAAACTGAATATCCTCTTACTGCCTTTAGGATAGATGTGTAATACCTCCATAGTACACGTCTTGTGCCATATCTGGTGTTGTGGCATATACGGGACAATCCAGAAGTAGGTGGTATTATGCGGGTCAAGGAGAAAGTCATGGTTACCCTTAGTCAGCATTCTGTCAATCATACTGATACTGAAGGGAATGTTGCCATAGAAGAACTGACCCGTCCACTGCTTGGTGTGACAATCATCTGAAATGGACCAGTGCTCAAGAGCCGGATGATTGTTACCCTCGCCAACAGGCAGAGAGTCTCCATACATAGATACATCAAAAGCCGGAGTACCAAGTTTAGCTGTAGCTGTAGGAGAGCCGTGAGTAGTAGCCCATTTAGTATACTCGCTATTACTCCACTGCCAGTCTGATGAGTCTCCTGTGCGGGTCCTGACAGCTGCTGAGCCAAAGTGGTGAGTATGCGGGTGCTGTGGCTCATCCCAGAGGTAATCCACCTGATTGTCTGTGATACGGTATGTTCTGCCTGAGTCCAAGTGAGTATAAGTCATGCTGATAAAGTCTGGAGAACTGAAGCCGTGTCTGAGCATAACCCGGGTAGATAGAAGGGTCCTGGCGCCCTCTTTGAAGTGGCAGCCAGGGATAGAGTCCAAGAATTCAAAATGTTCGGTGATCAAGGTTCTAAAAAATGCACCACAAAGTTCTCGCCAAGAGAAAACAAATTTACACTTGAACAATCTATAGAAAATAAGGGGAGGGGCTTCAAATGCGGGGTCAAAGGCTCAAATTTTACAGCCGCGAAATAGGGTAGGGTAAGAGAGGGTGGCGATCGTGTCGTGAGGCTTGATGTTGACGCGCGTGCTGCTTCGGAGACTGCGGCTAGCTAGACCGGTCCATCTTAGTCCTAGGCAATTGTGCTCACGAACGGAAAATCATCCTCTCTCTCACTCTACCCCTTTCGTGACTAGTGCGTCCTAGAACCTCATGCCCCGATCTTCAGCCCCGAGCCCCTATAAAGGCTTTAGCCAGCCATAATTGGCGGTTTTAAATAACCACCTTAGGCCGGTGGTGGGCGCAAACCTGTGAAAGCAAACACACAGTGAAGCACTACAAGACAAGGTGCTACGCTCGCATATGTCAACCGTGAAACTGTGAAGCTATACACAAGATAATACGAAGTGTTATAGCTTCCGCCGAAAGAATGTGATGACAGCCCCTAAGGTGTCAGATGTGAAAATGACAGATGCTATGAACTGTCTGACTACCGAAGTCGATGTCGGAGATGGCGCTGATGACAGTGAAGAAGTCATAGTAGTCGAACCATATCGGTGATGACATAGATGATGATGACACTGTCGGCGTGCCAAATCCAGCAAACGTTGCTATCCCCGGCCGACACAGTGATGCAACGTTACACATCGCCGTCATTTCCCCGTACATGCTGCAACGGCATCGGCTATTATTTCTTTGAGCGTAACGCCCAATCTTTCTCGTGCGCAACGCACGTTTACCTCCACCATTCCCGACTACGTCCTCCCCGACATGTCAGCAGCCGCCACCGCACCTCTTGGCAGTAGGCTTCGGGCTGCCCGCGCCTCTGGCGGGAGGTCCCCCCATTCTACCCCTGCTTCGAGTCCTGGCGGGGATGAGGCCTGCTCCGACCCCATCATTCGGATGTCCACTTTGCGGAGCCGCCCAACGCCGATTTCTCGGTCTGCGACCTCTGCTGAGTTCCACGCCAACTGCGATGCCTGGGTCTCCACCCCGGTTCGGGCTTCCCAGCGAGAAGAATTCACGGACAAGCTCGACTTCGCCTTCTCCTATGAGGAGGAGTTATCCAAACTACTTCGTGCCCACGGCTTTAAGCCCAATGTTGGCATTACCCTTGATGGACCCGAAGCCGAGTCCGATTTCGCTGTCCTCTTGGCCAACATGTCACATGTCTTTGGCCCTGTGTCCCGCGACGAGTTTCTGAAGCTTCTGGATCTGGACAACGAGTACGACGTCTACCACCTGACCCTGAACGAGCTCATTTACGTCGTCCTCCCAACGATTCTTCGTGGTACTGCCCTGACCCTCTACGAGGAGTCTTCCCTGGTGCACCCCATGACGGCCGCTGCGCACTGCAGCAAGGGTCGGAATCGGTTTGAAATTTCAAACCTCTTTCAAACCGATTGTCTGATTTTCATAATAGGTTTCTAACTAATTGTTGACAGTTGTAACCGATTCGATTAGTGTTTTAAAAATTTCCACAATTGATTGTGTACCTGATTATTGACGTGCTAAACCCATTCGATTGTGATTGCATCTGAAAAGCAAACCTATTATGTACCCGATTATTAAAAGTTCAAACCGATTCGATTAGTGTTACTGCTTTTTGCAAACCTATTGTGTACCTAATATTCAGGCAGCCTAACCTATTTGATAACCGGTTATCAAACCGATTATCAGGGTGTAAACAGTTTATCACATAAGATAAGCAGATATACATGGGTAAACCAAAAGTGCAGAACAAGGTAAAGGTGATATCAAAGAATTACTGCAGGCTGACTAGCATATTTTCACAGCAAGCTGACAAGGTATGACAAAAGGCAGGCTAACAAAATATTACAGCAGGCTGATATCAAAATATTACGGCAGACTGCGATCAAAATATTACTGTGTACACACTTTTGCAACCGGTCTAGTCAGTGCTCATTCTGACTCTAAGCATATGTTCAAGTGTGCCCTCCGAAGTGTTCTTGCGCAGGTCATCGTGCATCTTGCCAGCCGCACTAAAAGCACGCTCTACACCCGCAGTGGTGGCAGGACAACCTAGGAATTGGCGGGCCATACGGTAGACATCGGGTAAAGTTGCAACATTGCGGTTCCACCCAGTGACGACATCGAGTTCGGTTGAAACCGTATACCGACGTGCGGTTAATTTTCAGGCGACGCACTCGATACCGTCGGCTCTAGAAAAAATGCGATACCGTGTGACACCGTCACCGTCGGTTGAAATTGGGCAGCGCCCTCGGGGAAAACCGTAATCGATGCGTGAATTTTCATGACGATACCGCAACCGTCGATTCAAATCGGGTTTCGATATCGGCCATGAAACCGATACCGTGGAAACCGATGGCATCAGTGTATGCGACCGTTGGATCGATGATGGCATGACATTGGCTCCAGGCCCAAGCCGCCGTCAACAAGGATTCGTGCCCTTCTTATCTATCGCTTGCTGTCTTTGCTGTGTTTGTGACACGCGACTAAGGTCTCTCAAATTCAAAGCCCACGTCACTCTCACTTATGAATTTGGCGCCTCTACGCTGTTCGGGCCAGTTTTCAAGCTGAGAAATTAAATGAATATTTGTTGTGTTGTGATATTTCCTTAGCTGGCGAAAACCGCAGTTCACTCGAAATGTTCGAGGGAATCAAATGCAATGACGATACCGAAACCGACGGTATAAGTAATATCACGACGCCGCGAGAAACCGTAACCGATGATAACGAGTATGTCACGAACTCGAACACGTAAAGATGAAATAATAAGTGACGATACCGCACGGCATCGATACCGCCAAGACAGTTCGAGCCTCGAAACCGTCGAGGACGATTTTGAACTCGATGTCGTCACTGGTTCCACCAAAGCATCACGTCAAAGCCATCCTCATTTGGCTCTTGGGGCAAAGCTAAGTATGAGTCTAGCTGATCTCTAACTACTCTTTCAGGCTGAGTAACTCTAGGATCGGTCTTCTTGCGCATGAAGGATGACTCGCCAAAGTTCACACTAACAGGATTGGAAACAGAGGCAATGAGCTCTACATTGCTGGGTTTGAAGTTCGTCCACGCGGTGCGCAAATACCCGAAAGCACGAAGGGAGGTCATATCACCGTTGTCAAAGATGTTGCAGCCTTCAAACTGCCAGTTCTTCCACCGAGGATCCAACAAAGTTACCACCACGTAGTCCTCATCTCCTCAAGGATGCTCTCGTCCAACTCATACACCCATCGCCTCACGAAGTCACGGTGCATGGCCTCACGAGCGGTTTGCACACCGTGCAAGAGCTCCTTGCTTGTGCTTGAGGACGGAGTTGTTGGCGAGGGTGATGTCGATGGTCGGGCTCAACTCAAACTCGATCAACCAGGCAGTCATAGGCAAGACCAACGACATGGTGACATACTTCGTGCCTTGAATGATCCGCGCGTAGTGGAAGACCGGCCGCAGCACAGGTATTTGCAACGATACAAAAATTAAGCAGTCAATTAAAGACATATCAATATGAAAATACAGTACAAGTAGGCAGGGCATTCACTAAAATGTATACAGCGGATAAACCGACCTCCGGAGCCATGGGGTACAAGCCCATGGTCGTAAGGCGCGGAAAAGTCGCCTTCGAACCGACACCGATCAACAGAACTGAACGAAGGTTTATTGACAGATCCTTACTTTTTAATCCGTGTACACAAAGTGACAAGTATATACTCACCGATTGCTCAACGACCTCCCAGTCACTGAGATCCATCTGAAAATCTCGGTAAGTGGAGCCCGCCTCACTCGCCACTCAGTCGCCACTCAGTCGCCACTCTACCGCAAT
>LGRX02006705.1:0-19163 GCA_001247695.2 Cymbomonas tetramitiformis
CCGCAGCACAGGGCGGCCGGCCTCGCACCAGCGACTAGTGCACGCCGCGGCACAGGGCGGCCGGCCTCGCACCAGCGACTAGTGCACGCCGCAGCACAGGGCGGCCAGCCTCGCACCAGCGACTAGTGCACGCCGCAGTACAGGCGCTGAGCAGGTTGCCTGTATGTCTTTGAACTTGCACACCTCGACCACTGAACATACGGTAATTCCTAGAGGGCAAGTCTGCGCGTGTGGCTTAACGCATGAGTGCGCCCTGTTAGTTCACCAGGCGGATGTTGAGCATTCGGAAGTGCCGACTCGCGCTGTGACTTAGTCGGCAGCATATTCCCATATGTTACTTCGTGCATGCAGGTTTCATGAGTTTCTCTTTTGCTCGAATCCTCATTTGCCAAAGGCAGGCACTGCAATACATTTCATTAAAATGATTTTGTAAAGTGTTTAAAATGCATAAAGTGCTTTTTGAATGCTTTCTAAATTCTAGTTTTGATGAGATGTCCAGACTGTCTGTGCACGTCACCAAAAGGAAAGAGTCCTCTGGGTCGGGAGCGGTGGGAAGAGCAAAAGGAACAGAGCTGAACAGGCGTGTCGCTTCGTGGCTACTTGTACATCCTGTTTGTGTCACGGAGCTACATGTGTCATTCGGCTCTACTGCAGCAGGAGTCACGGATTCTGAAAGTCTGAAACCACAAAAATTCTGTTGCACTCCAATTTGAACATTTCTCTTTTGCTCGAATCCTCATTTGCCATGAAACCAAAGATGAAACTGTGAGGCACACAAAAGAAATCTGATCTCTGTCACTGTGACCATGTTAACCAAGCGAAGTAGTAGTCCATGTCTGTGTCCCTCATAGCTGTCGGGTCGATGTAGTGCTGCACTGCCGAAGAGAAGTGTGACCAGCCTCCAAAGAAGCACACTTTCTCCATTGCAACACCCACAGCTCGAGCACACGTCGTGGCACCCTTCCGGGTGCTGTGTGCAGAAAAGTGACGTCCTTCCGGAGGTCTGCAGTCCAGCTCGCTGAGAGCCAGACCAATCCAGTCATTTGCCACTGAAGCCTTGAAGTTCTTCGGGTCCTCGGGTAGCAGGTAGTAGGCGTCAGGTTGAGTCTTCTCAGAACTGTTCCAAGCCGTGTCACGGTGGAACTCCCAGTGCTCGATCAGCTCCTTCAACAGAGCCACCCCCTTCCAGGGGATGCACAGGCGCCTCTTCACCAGTTGATGCCGCCGTCCTTTCTCTTTTAGCAGCACCACTGAGAACTCACTGTCGCCACAATGAACGTGCTGCCGTGACAACGAAGTCCCCGTGTCCCGTCTGCCGAAGGTCACGAAGGCAACAACCACGTAGGCGAAGGCTCGCAGTAGCCACAGCTCCTCAGGCGATCTCGGAGTCAAACTCAGCGCTGCTTCGTGCACACGTCGTACGTGTGCCGCTGGCATCTCGTTGTGAACGGGGACGGCCACTGGAATGATTTGGATGATGGGATGTGGCTGTCCCTGTGGTACCCTTCTGACGGGTACTGCCTCTTTGAGTGCGTCGGGGATTCGTCTACGGCTCGCTTTTTGGGAGTGTCTTGGATTCGTCTGACGCTAGCTCCCTCTCCGTGTACAGTGCTCATGGTTATTACACATGCCGGGGGACTTGTGTTCTTTGACCTTGATATGAAGTACTGGCGGATCGCTGTGAACGGGGACGGCCGCCGGGTGGAAGTGGGTTTTGGGAGGCGGTTATCCCTGTGGTGCCATTCTGGCGGGCACTGCCTCTTGGAGAGCTCGGTAGATTCGTCTGTCGTGCTGCGAGGAGAGGCAGAAGGTGGTGAAGTACACCTTCTGTGTTTTCCCTTGAATTTTGTGGGGAGCACTTAGGTGCCCGCATGTTTTCTTTTTTTGACATGGGGTGTCCATGCTGTGTGGTGTGACTGCATTCATGACATAACCATGGACCAACGGGTCCCATCCATCGACCGGGAGCCACTGGGGGGCATGCCAGCAGGGTCCGCTTACTCCGTAACCCAGAGACCAACAATTGTTTGGCGACGATCGGTCACATCGTATCATCTTTCCATGCTGCTTTGCATTTGGGTTGGGAATATGTATGTGTTTGTGGTATCTTGTCACGGCCCCGCCCTGCTCTTGATTTGCTTCTCACATCCACTGGGATGATGGTGGGCTGGCTTTTGCTTGCCGATCTCATGCCGTTCAGTGTGCCGCTGGCAGCCACGTCCGCTGGGTCTCGATGTTCTCCTCCTGCACCGCCAGCTCCGCCTGGATGGTCGCCATCCCCTTCACAGCTCGGGTCACACAACGCCCCTTCGCTGGTCCAGGAAAACGTAGGTCCTCGTGGTAGTTGTTGATGGCAGACAGGTACGGCTGCAAGGAGGCCGACTTGATGCCCCCGTCCTTCAACAGAGAGGCGATGTACAGCAACACCGTCGCCTCCGATGCTGGCAGCCACGGCCGTTGGTGCTGCTCACAAAATAAAATGAAGCGCCGCGCCTTCGGTCCGTAGTTGCTCATCGTCGTGTCCAGCAGTGCTTTTCTCTGCATCGTCACTGCCAGTTCCGTGAGCCGGGAAGGTCCCAACTCACCCCTCCACCGCTCACAGAGTGAGCGCGTGAGGAAGTTTTGTACAGCACCACCGCCCTTGTACTCTTCGTAGTCGCCTCCGCTGATCCGCTCGATGTTCTCGCCGTCCGCGTCCGTTGCCTCGTCCGTCAGCTCTGACACGCTGTTGATGATTTTGAAGTTCTCCTCGGACAAGTCCAGCGTCTCCTCGTCGCCGTCGTCGTACAGCACGTGCGCCTTCCCGTTCTCGTCGAACTCCTTCACCACACCCGGGTAGAAGCAGTCATCGTCCTTCCAGAACACCTCGATTTTCGAGCCCACGGTCACCTTGCTCACTGTCGTACTCGTAGCAGAGCTCCTTCGTACTTCAGCAGCGTAGTAACTCACGGGCGCGCCTCGATGAAGAACATCACAGCGTCCCACTTTGAGGGCCCGAGCAGCTCGGACCCTCCCAGCCTGCTCGGAGTGAACAGGTCCCTGCGCCGCGGCATGATCACCACCTCGGTGGCCAGGGCCTCCAGCTCCCTGAACCAGGACTGTCCCGGCCAGTACGGAGCCACCACCGTAGCAGCGGCCCCCTCCTCCGGCAGCTTGTGCGCCACCTCGTCCAGCAGCGCCCACGGGGGGTTCACCCAATTGTTTTCCCCCGCCAGTCGTACGTCAGAGAGTCCACACCTTCGAACTTCGGGTCCTTCCACGCAGCGTAGTACCGAGGAAGCTGCGCGGAGATCTCGGAAGCAAACCGGTCGACTGTGTAGGGGCCCCACTGCTTGTTGGCCCACACGAACCAGTCTCGATTGAGCCGCCAGTCGTCCAAATCCTCACAACGAGAAAGGTTGTCGGCCCACACGTTGGCCTCGCTGCGGATGTAACGAGCCTGCAACTCGATGTCGTGCAGATCCAGTAGCAGCCAGAGTCTCCTCATTCTCCTCATCAGGTCCGGGTTTCTGGAGGTGAAGTGCGAAAGCATTGCCACTACCGCCTGGTTGTCGCAGTAGAGCCGTACGACCTTGCCCTCCAGCTCCTGCAGGAGCGCCTGTACGGTCTTGTACACGGCCTCCAGCTCCAGGTGTGTGATGTGCCAGTTGCACATCTCGTCTGCCCAGAAACCTCGCGCGGGGAACTTCAGGTTCAACACTCCTCCCCAGGCCGTCATCGAAGAGTCCGTGTGCACCTTCGCTCTGGTCCGGGATCTCCAGATCTTGCGCCCGTTCCACCTGCTCATCACAGGCAGCCTGGACCACCATTCTAAGTCCCCCCGAGCTGCACACGAGATTTTTCCCTTTGCCCCCCAGCTGCGTTTCTCTGCCAGCACGAAGTAGAGCTCCCATAGGTAGAGCCGCGCCGCTGGTACTGCTAAGTACACGGATTGGCAGAGTCCCGTGAAGGAAGCCAGTCTCCTGGCAGGAATCCACCTCCGATTTCTCGCTGCGTCGCACAGGATCTCCTTCGCCTTGGTGTGGATCTTGTGTACCCGTCGTTCTGTTACACGGAATTGTCCCAGCTTCAGGTCCACCTCCAGCCCGAGGTGCTCCACCACCTGTGTAGGCTCCCATTGGCCCTTCTTCTCGTTCCGCCGTAGGCCAAGTCGATGAAGCACCAGTTGAACTTTTTCTCGACGCAGAAAGCCTTCTCGCTGAGAGTCGACCAGCACCAGAAAATCGTCCATGTACGGTAGTACTCGCATTCCGCTGTGACGGTTCGCGTCCCCGCCAGCACCACCGGTCCTGCGACGGACTGACCATCGCTGTCGTACTGCGGAACCGTCCCGCAGCCTCTTGATTTCTCTGCGATCTTCCGCTGCCTGTGGAGAACGTAGAGCTTCCACCATCACGCGTACGAACTTGCAGAACACCCTCGGAGCGTCGCTCCATCCGAACGGCATCGCTGAACATTGAAGCAGGTCCCCTTGCAGGTCGAACTGCATGAATCGTTGAAAGTCCGGGTGGATCCCCAGCGCATGAAAACCGTCCTGGAGGTCGAAGCTGAAGCACCAGTCGCCCGGTTTCGCCAGTCTCCTTAGTTTCTTCAGCGTCTCCATCTTCACGCGATTTTTCACACACCACTGGTTCAGCCATCGGAAGTCCACCACCAGTCTCCACTTGTTCGTACCCGGTTTCGGCACTAAAAAAGCGCGAGAAACATGAGATCTTCTCGTCGCTCTCGTCCAGGCACCGTTCTCCAGCAGCCTCTCCTTCTCCGCGTCCAGCCACACCTGCTGCTGCCGCGTAGCATCCCTCAGTGACACCCCGTGGTCGAACGGAGGCGGAGGCCCGCGCTTCCACCTCAACTTCACCCCGTGAGTAATCCATTGCATCACCTCGGAACTGGCGCCCGCCGCGCGCCATGCTCCCCTCCGCTGTCTCACCTGCTGTTGCACGGTGAGTTTCCCCCGCCCAGCGCCCGGAGAGGGCTGTTGCGCTGGACGGGGTGGCGGCACGCACATCACACATCGGCCGCGGGCTTTCCGCCCCGGCCCTTGCCGCCTTTTTCGGTAGGCTTCTTACCGTCCTTCTCCTCGTACTTCTTACGGTCCTTCCAGCGCTGGTCTCGATCTCGTGGATTCACCACCCGCGTTTCCGCGTTCGCTGCATTTTTCGACGTAAGGCTCAGCATCGCCTTGCCGCGGTTCTTGTCGAAGTCGTTCAGCCACTGCTGCAACACCTCATCTGCCACCACGCCGTCTGCTGCCTGGTAGACTCTGTCCTCCACGAACTGCAGCTTTGCACGTAGAGCGTCCGATCCTCCCCGCTGTGAAGAACCAGGCTCCTGCTCCAGCTGCCCGCGCAGTTCCAGCATCGTCCATCTGTTGCACAGTAACGCGTACACGCCGTGCACCGAGTTGGTAACTGCGTGGAAACGTCTCTGCCACTCGCTGTTCGACAAATCGCAGTCCTCGTTCGCGTCCAACGTCTCGTTGCATTCGTTCACCACGTCGTGCAAATAAGACAGTGCTGGAGCCAGAACCAGGCACTCGTACTTCATTGAAGAGTTGGACTTCTTGGAGAGAGCATCGTACGTCTTGTTGCCGTGCAGGTCGTACAACTGCGGCATTCTCGATGTCAGCGTAGCCGGCCGCGGCGGGAACGGGTTGATTGAGGCTGCTGGCACGTACGCCAGCTTCCTCCTTCTCTCCAGAAGTTGCTCGGCGGTCTTGGCTACGGTGTCCGGGTCAGAAGTCCCAGGCTTCGCTGCCACCTTCGCCTCCAACTCCACGTTGATTTGTGCTTGTCGTTGAAGCTCGTCACGCAGCAGGCGATGCTCCTCTGCCTGCTGCCTCTGCATCTCAAGCAGCTCCCCTTGCTGCTTTTGCATGATCAGAATTTGTTGCATCAGCACGTCCTGAGTGGACTGTGCTGCCGGGGAAGGGGAAGCCTGCCCGATGTCTGGCTTCCCCGGGAGGGGAGGGAAATCCTCTGTAGACTTGCCCTTCGCAGTTCCAGCCATTCCTCTCCCTCAAAGGAGTAACAGTGAAGTCAATCGTACTGCCGTAGCCGATGTGAAGCCGTCGTTTGAAGTCGTAACGCCGTCCCCGCGACTTCGCTGTCAGATCTCCTGTCGTCGTTCGATCGCCGTCGTACAACCTAGTGGTCTAGTCACTACCTACTCTACTGTTTACAGGTGAAACAGGTGAAGAAAATCTTACAAAATCGGATTTGCAGTGTGCCTCACAGAGTACCGTAGGTACCCGTGAAGTTCCTGTTTGCAAGAGCAAAAGGAACAGAGCTGAACAGGCGTGTCGCTTCGTGGCTACTTGTACATCCTGTTTGTGTCACGGAGCTACATGTGTCATTCGGCTCTACTGCAGCAGGAGTCACGGATTCTGAAAGTCTGAAACCACAAAAATTCTGTTGCACTCCAATTTGAACATATCAAACACAAACTGCCTCCGCGAGTGATATCTACTTTCGGTTTGCGCAAGTGTATCTCACTTTTGTGCGTGGCACACATGGTTTATCAGCGTTTGAGAACGCTTTTCGTAATTTCTGTGCTTTTCATTTTCAAGGCTGAACATCGTGGTTTGTGCTCACAGCCTGCAGGTGCATATCGGGTAAAAGTTCAGGGGGGAGACGGTGACGTCATGCTATTCATCGGATCCCATTTTATCCGATGGAAGGATGTTAACATTCCATTGGCTTCCGGTGCGGCGATATGGGAGGCACGTGAAGACGGGCATAGGGGCCTCACCTTGCGCTTTCAAGCCTTAGTGCCTTGGCAAAAAGACGAGTATGGTCGGATCTTTGTCAATGCCTACGAGAATCTTCAGTTGGCCTTTGCTGAAAATGAAACGTTTGCACGAGGTTTTTTTCAGCGTGAAGAAGAAAGATTGCTTGATGTTGAGGAAACGGCACGGCGCGACTGGCCATCGCTCCCTCGGTTATTCACTCATGCATCACGATATTAACGATGTGGCTGGAGTGGTGGCTTCACCCGATGGCAAGACTTACGCAGGAAGTAGGGAACAATATCAAGTGGTGCAATACACATAAACATACACACATGTATGTGCTTATCCTTGCACTGACTCCTTTGGCACCCCGTAGCCACAGAAGACCGGCTACACTATGTACCCACGCCGGGGATCAAAGGATTCAGCACACACTTCGGGACACTTATCCGGATTCTCTGGAGCTTACTAGTGAAGAATGGGACCCCCTACATACATGTGGGTGTGGGTGTGTGCTTATCCTTGTACCAACTCCTTTGGCATCCCGTAGCCGCAGAAGACCGGCTGCACTATGTACCCACGCCGGGTGTGTGTGTGTGTGTGTGTGTGTGCCAAACAGTTGTTGGGCGATGATCGGTCACATCGTTTCATCTTTCCATGTTGCTTTGCATCAGGTTGGGAACATGTATGAGTTTGTATCTTGTCACGGCCCCGCCCTGCTCCTGATTTGCTTCTCACATCCACTGGGATGACGGTGGGCTGGCTTTTGTTGGCCGATCTCATGCCGTTCAGTGTGTGTGTGTGCCAGAGGGTCCCATCCGTAACCCAGAGACCAACAATTGTTTGGCGACGATCGGTCACATCGTATCATCTTTCCATGCTGCTTTGCATTTGGGTTGGGAATATGTATGCGTTTGTAGTATCTTGTCACGGCCCCGCCCTGCTCTTGATTTGCTTTTCACATCCACTGGGATGATGGTGGGCTGGCTTTTGTTGGCCGATCTCATGCCGTTCAGTGTGTGCTACGGGGTGTGACTGCATTCATGGCATAACCATGGACCAACAGGTCCCATCCATCGACCGTGAGCCACTGGGGGGCATACCAACAAGTTCCGCTTACTCTGTAACCCTGGGACCAAGTGTTGTTATGCGATGATCGGTCACATCGTATCATCTTTCCATGCTGCTTTGCATCTGGGTTGGAAATATGTCTGAGTTGGTGGTATCTTGTCACGGCCCCGCCCTGCTCCTGATTTGCTTCTCACATCCACTAGGATGATGGTGGGTTGGCTTTTGTCGGATGATCTCATGCCAACCAGTGTGCTACGGGGTTGATGAGTATGATGGATAAATTGATGTTTCTATTGGCGGATTGTTTCGATCGACAAGACTATCTTGAACAATTGAATTGTGCTTCTCTGTGGTGCTCTGGTGCACCTTGCCGTTTGTGCCCGATTTCTAATCGTCTAAATTATAATGCAGCATGGCATGCGCCGTCAAGGAAACATGGCCGAATTGCGCTAAGGAACTTGTACTCATCATCACACTCGATAGTCGGTATAGTAACGGACTGTACCCACCGCGCAGGGGCCGTTTAAACTTGGTGGCGAGTTTCGATAAAACTAGCCGACACACATAATCACGACGACTCGCAACGCAGTGTTGTTATATCCTACATGCAAAACGCGCTCGACCCACTTGTGTTACCGGCGGTGCGTTTGATATACAGCTCCCAATGTATAGGGTCGCGATAGACAAATGCCCTCTAAATCATCGAAATCTGCCAAAGCTTCGCTACGTACGGACTAAGCCAACCCAACGCTTCGCTACGGGTTGGAACGTCAGAAGCGCGGATTAATCCGATGAAAACTTATGCCTGAAAGTTTTCAATTTAAACCGAGTACCCTCTTGGAATTCCTGATTTCAATTGCCGCCAGGCGATAAAAGCGGCTGACCTGTAATGGTAGTGATAATATTGTGTTCGTACATGAAGCTATTAATATAGCAATAGATAGGTCGTCGACCCCGCGACCACACATCAAAACCTACATGAAGCTATTAATATAGCAAGGGAAGGGCGGATGATTGGTCGCATGGGGCCGAACCGGAATCAGGTACTTCAAACCCCACGTATGCGGCATTTCTGACACTTTTACTCACGTATCAAAAGCCTCCGAACGAGACCTAGAGAAAACCCATTTTCGCTTCCGAAGATGAAATCGGGTTCCGGGTATTGCTCCATATATTCAATGGTATCTTGTCGGCCTTATCGAGGCGCCTATCGGCAGCGGGCATGTTAGTCAAGCCCCATCGGCAGTTTCAAGTTTCAGTATCGATAAAATTCGATAATAGCAATTTTTCGATCGATCAATACTAGTACTACTCGTGGGAGAATCGAGTGATCTTGACAAGTTAATTGCTTGCCGACTGATTGACGGGAAGTGTGAAATATATATATAGTGAATATATATATATGTACGCAGGTCAAGAAAGCTGTGCAGTGGCTCGCACGGATTTCGCAGTCAAAAAGATGATCGAATAAAATACTTAGGTGTTTTATGAGCTGAGAGCTGGGAGCCTAAACCTGACACCGCAGATCGAGTGGTGACACAAGAGCAGGGCTGCCGACCCCCTTGGGAGAGGGGGGGCAAAAGTCACTGCTTCCATGACACCACCTCACCGCGAAGAGGTGAGGTGTCAGGCAAAGGACACAGCAAGCAAACACATCCTAAACCCTAGCAACACAAATTGTTACGGGCCCAATGGGGCTCCCCAGTGTCAATCTAGAGCGGTACCCCGCAAGGGCTGCAATCCGAAGCAAGATGCAAAGCTAGAGGCTAGGTGAGGTGCGATGTTGTAATCAGGGTGCACCACCAGACGGTGGTGCAATGCCGTGATCGGTCACGGCCGATTTGCCGAGGTCCGTGGGCGGGATGTAGACGGGGCCAGAGCGGAAAGCAGGCCAGTCGGTGTCGTCCTCCTCGTCGATGTACCCAGACAGCGCCATGGAGGAGGCAGGCACCCACGCCGCGCCACCAGCATCAAGGTCGATGACAGGCCCGCCGTCCATCTCGTACGAATCGGGAGCGGGCTCGATGGCACGAACGTGCATGACAGCTGGGCCCTGCGGCGCGGTGCCACCCTGCGGCTCCGGATCCACCTGCAGAGCACGAGCGGCAGGAGCGGCGGACGGAGGCCACGCAGACAGAGGTGGCGGCTTCGAGGGAGGGGGCGGAGCATCCGGAGGGACACGGTCAGGGCTAAATGCCTTGGTGCACGAGTAAGGGCAAACACCTGCAGTGCCCAGGTGTGCGTCGGTCACCGCCCAGAGGCGGAAGCAAGTGATGCAGGGGCTACCTTTTCCTTCCCATTGAAGGTAGCGGACGCCCTTGACGGGCTTCCAATCGCCGACGGGCTTCTCCCTACGGCGCGAGCCGAAGGAATAAGCGGAGCCACCAGGAGACCCGCCACCACCGCCTCGGGCACCACCACCAGCCGCTGAGCCACCACCACCGGACACCGGCTCGGACCGGCGCGCCAGCGGGAATTCGTCGCGGAAGACCTTGCTGAGGCGGAGGGCGAGGGAGGCGTAGGTGAAGGGTTGGCCCATGCCCAACTCACGGAGCACCACCAGGTAGAGGGGCGCGAAGTGGGGGGAGGCAGAGGCGGATGCACGAAGGACGGCGTACAGGTCCTGGACGAGGTCGCTGTCGGCGTAGGACGGGTTGAGCTTGCGGTGCTTGTCCGCGAGCACACGGAAAACCGCAAGCGGGGGGGCGGGCTCAATGGTCTCGTCGATGACCACAGCGCGAAGGCGAACCCAAAACCGATGAGGGTCGGGGTCCCCAATGCCCTCAACGTGAAAACGCAGCCGCTGCAGTGCGCAGCGGCCGTCATGGGGGTGCACCAGGGAAGACTCCTCGTAAAGAGTCAGGGCAGTACCGCGGAGAACCGTTGGGAGGACGATGTAGATGAGTTCGTTCAGGGTCAAGTGGTAGACCTCGTACTCGTTGTCCAGATCCAGAAGCTTCAGGAACTCGTCGCGGGACACAGGGCCAAAGACATGAGACATGTTGGCCAAGAGGACAGCGAAATCGGATTCAGCTTCGGGGGTGTCAAGGGTAATGCCAATTTTGGGCTTAAAGCCGTGGGCACAAAGTAGTTTCGATAGCTCCTCCCCATAGGAGAAGGCGAAGTCGAGCTTGTCGGTGAATTCTCCACGTTGAGAAGCTCGAACCGGAGTGGAGACCCAGGCATCGCAGTCAGCGTGGAACTCAGCAGAGGTCGCAGACCGAGAAATCGGCGTTGGGCGGCTCCGCAAAGTGGACATCCGAATGATGGGGTCGGAGTCGTCATCCCCGCCAGGACTGGAAGCAGGGGTAGAATGGGGGGACCCCCCGCCAGTGGCGCGGGCGGCCCAAGGCCGACTGCCAAGAGGCGTGTTGGCGGCTGCTGACACGATGTCGGGCAAGACGTAGTCGGAAATGGTGGTTGCAAGCGTGCGTTGCGCACGAAGAAAAAGATTGGGCGTTACGCTCAAATAAATAACTGTGGATGCTGTTGCAGCACGTTTGGGGGGAAGGCGCGAAGTAACGGTACGTGACTGCCGGCCGGTTGGATGAGTAGTGACGTTGCGTCACTGTATACCGCATTGCGCGGGATCCGAATGAAAGCTAAAAAGAACGTGAGAAACCACCAGCTAGTGGTAACCCATAACCTGACGGGAAGTGTGAAATATATATATAGTGAATATATATATATGTACGCAGGTCAAGAAAGCTGTGCAGTGGCTCGCACGGATTTCGCAGTCAAAAAGATGATCGAATAAAATACTTAGGTGTTTTATGAGCTGAGAGCTGGGAGCCTAAACCTGACACCACAGATCGAGTGGTGACACAAGAGCAGGGCTGCCGACCCCCTTGGGAGAGGGGGGGCAAAAGTCACTGCTTCCATGACTGATACTGTTATACAGTTTTATTTTCAAATCCGACTGTAGTCGAGCGATACCGACATATATTCGATACTCGATAAGTCGATATCGAGGTGGTTCTGGCTACCTGAAGATTCCAGGTATCGATATATCGATATCGATCTCAATTTCCAGGCTCCAATTCCCCCCTAAAAAACAGACTCTCGAAGTATTTTAAGCAACATGGCCGATTAACATGTTTCAAGGCATATTTCAAGGCAGGGTATACAATTTAATAAAGTTATAAAACTATTGCCCACTACCATACACAGCACACGCTGGTGGTCCATATTTAATTCAAAGCAAGCAGGCGATTATCTACGCGTGATAATTGCAGTCATCATAAAGGCCTCCAGGGTACCTTCGGTCATTGCTTTTCGCAGATCACCATGCATCGATTATGCCACACCCACTATAGGTGCGCTCATCACCTCCAGTTGTGGCAAGCGTGTCCCCAAAATTGGCGAGCCATTTTCAGGTTTCTTCCACAACCTGAAAATGACGATAATCGATCATTGCGATTAATCGATAACGCATTTGTCCAAATTGGCATAGAGCTACCCACACTTTGCTCCTAGGGGGTGGAGGCACATGACATCCCCTCCCCCCACCCCCACCCCAAGACTCTACGTTCGTACGGCCGGGTAACACCCCCCTCCCCCTCCCGGACTCGGCTTTCGCGCGCCAGAGGGGGTAACATCCCCGGACTCCGCTTTCGTGCAGTGGGGGAAGCTCCCCCCCTGAGCAAACTGTCCATATTGCACGCCCCGCTAAAACTCACATTTTATTTGTCTTACTACGCAGGGCCCTGCAAAAACCAACGATTACCACCATCACGCGCGCGGGGGCGGGAGTGCCCCACGCGCGGATACCACCACCACGCACGTGGGGGCGGGAGTGCCCCATGCGCGGATACCGCCGTGCATCAATAGAGGAGCTTTGAAGGATGCCTGGTTGAAGTGAAGTTGACGGACGTTGAACACTCATAATAAAATTGTGGGATATCGCCCCGCAGGCGCCGAAAATTTGGCATTCCTCGTGTGTTTTGAGCAATTCTAAGTGGTGATCGGTTGCGATTAGGGCTGATGCCCCCCGACTTCTGCGTGTCTGTGCCCCCGCCCCGTAGGGGCAAAAGCGCGGGCAGCCTAGATCAATCTCGATGTCTTAGGTGCCGTATCGATGTGATGCCGACCGATCTCTACAACCAATGAACGAATGATACCAATATCTCAGTGACCAGTATCGATTGACAACGATTTTGATTTTGGGGGCAATCCTAAATCGACAAGGGGGTTTGGGGGGGTTTATAAAGTTTCTTTTAAGGGGTTTAGTCAGTCAGATTAGTCAGTCAGTCAATTTAGACTGAACCGAAGCTACTGTCCACTGTCTCACGCCTGGAACCCTAAAACCCGTGACCCGATCATATATATATATATATATATATATAGCAATCATATTACTTATTATATATATATATCGGTCAGCACTAGCTCATTAACACCTTGTGACGGCGAAGTCCTTATACCGCAAAGTTGATATTCAAACGTGATCGCGAAATTGACGCTAAAACATGTGTATTTTGTGCTATACTTATGCGAATGGTATTTGTTCTTTTGTGCAATTTGGAAAGCATCACCTAATCGTCTAGTATTATAGCTTCATAAAGCCACATCGCCGCGTGTAATGCACCTCCTTAAGTGTGGATAATTGCACATTTAGCAGTTTACATAGAAATCTCCGCATTTTGAGCGAACGTTGCGGGCAAAGTAGGGATGTACGGGGCATGTGCGGCATGAAATTGAGTCCCCCTTTGATTACATTGAACATAGATACCTCATATGACATCATTCGATGTGTTATGACCAAGTTATGCCAAATACTGCACAAAAGCTGATATCGCATACTGCAAAAGGGACTTCGTCGTTAAGGTGTTAACGGTCATCCTTTCCGAAACTCTCCTTTGAAAGAAGTGGCGATCCTCATAAAAATCGGGTCTTCGGGGAAGCACGAGTACGACTTTGCTTGGCATAGCTTACACAACTCGCTTGCACAAATGATCGCGTACTTCACGCTTGGAAAATATCGTATTGGATGCGGACGAAATAGTCATGAAATTCTAAACTACGCATAAATAGAACTTCGCAATCCAAATTAGAAATCTTCGCTCTGAAATCGTCGTTCTAAGGTTTTCAAAGGGGGCTTTGGATAGCCGGGATTTCGCGTTCGGAACGGTTCGAGTTTTTCTAGATAAATGCCAGCACCCCGCCAGGAATAATCGCGGTCACCGTGCATCAAGAAGACCTATGCATGGGCGGTCAAGGATGACGTCGTAGACGTGTTGGTCGCGCTGCGTATGGAAGTTTTGGTTGTTGGACTGCGCCTCGCAACCTTCAATTTCGGCAAACCGCATAATTACGCAGACGAGTAAGTCTCAGGCTACCGTGGAAACACCAGCACACTCGGATATCGCAGACAAGTAGTCAATATGGTAGCGGGTCATTTTTGTCGCACCGATGGTCATTTTTGTCGCTGTCGCAAGAATATTCCTTTGTCACAGGCTGCGACAAAAATGACCAATAGGTCCTTTTTGTCGCAGGCTGCGACAAAAATGATAAAATGGTCATTATTGTCGCAGAAATTTATTTAGAATTGTAAAATTTTAACAAAACAAACCAGTGGGCAAACACACAGCCGACGCAACGGTTATATTCGTTAATTAATAATAACAACCCTACGAAAAACATCCTCGGATGTACACACAGCATGAATAGAGCATGCACACAGCAAGCGAAATGCATGATGCCGATACAAATGTTCTAATATTACATGTGGGAGGACTGCTCCTCACAGGGCACTGTAACTACTGATGGGAGTCTTATATGGACTGCATATAATGACTAACTGCCTAGGTACTGCTAGGTCAGCTCTTTAGACATAGGACTGCTATGTCTAGACTTACTACATATATTTGCATGTAAGAATTAGGTATTATATTTGACTTTTGCCATGCGGCTGTTTTTACTCTAGAAATCTCAACTGTTTCTTTGGCCTTGGCCATTACTTATTCACTCAGCTCTCTGAGGTAATCCTAGTCAGCATGGCCAAGTCTCATCAACCTATCATATGCTTGTACTACATTATCATGCAGTATGATGTGCCAGTATTCTACATGTCACATTATTACACAGTACAGTGGTACTGTGTACTCCCATATAAGGGGGGTCTCTTCCTCAACAGGGGTCTCGGGCGCTAATGCTGTAAGGCGCGTATGACACTTCTGGCATGTATGACATTGCTGAGTCATCCGCGCATGACACCGTGTGTTGTCCTAGCACAACTCCCCCCCCCTTCAGGTGGGAAGCGTCCTCGCTTGTGCTTAGATGCACAGTCGTTAGGCTGATTCGGAGCCCATGGTGTCCCACTCGCTGTCGTCGGACATCACTGGTGGCGGCGTAGGGCTGTACTCCGGCATCAAGGTCACCGGCTCCTCGTCAGCTTCTTCCGGATTAGCGCAGACTCTTTCATCGTTGAGACCTGTCTCATTTTCATCTCTCCAAAGCAGCTCCGCTAGGTATTCACACACCGCTGCGATTGCCCCCACGGGTTGTTCCACCGGTAGAGAGCTGAATAATTGTTTAAGCAAGGCTGCGGGGATGCCATACACGTGCCATCCAGCTCCCATGCCTGGTCTAGGGTCGCCCGACTCTCTGCTGGCGGAGCCGCTCTGCGCCATCTTCTCGTGCCGCCCATAACGGCGTTTGAAGTCGCAGGGGTTTTCGGGGTCGCAAGACTTCAGGGTGGTGATAGGCGCGTTGGTCCAGAAGTGGGTGGGTTTCTTGTAGGGCATACCATACTTACAATACGTAGCCAGATGCGGAGGTGGCAACCCTTGCATGCATCGGCGAGTGTGTAACCCATGGGGAGCTCGGCCACGCGGGTTCTCAATGAAGTAGAAGCTCGGCTGGAGGTACTTGATGATCTCCAACGTTCTCCGCACTTGTCTGTCAGCACCACGCAAGTTTCGTATCCCTACCGTTTTGGCTTGGCTATACTCCGTGCATGGGGGGCTCGCCCAAATGACGTCAAAGTGCTTGGGCGAGAACTGCCGATAGTCCCAGTGCAGGACGTTTTCGCAGTGAGTGCTTCCATCGGTTCTGGATGTCCACCGAGACTACCTCACACCCAGGAAACTGCTTGCTGAACTGCCGTTCGACGGAGCCTGTGCCACAAAACAACACCAAGATCCGTATTGGGCGTCGAGACGGCTGTAGGCATGCCGCTCCTCGACCAGGTCCTTGAGATGGCATGAAACTAGTGGATGACACCGTCGCGAATGTGCCCACCTCGTCGTCGGCTCGTTCTTCCGGGATCCACGCCATTCCGTCCGCCTGTAACTCTTCAGGATCCGTCAACCATATCGCTCCTGCTGACTCCTCGCGTTTGCGAGTGACTCTACTCTTTTCACGTTCTTGCCTCTTGGCCTCGACCTTCTCGAACTCCTGAAGAGGCGGTTAGGTATCCCTTTTCGGCCAACTCCATCGAACTCGAGGTCCTCGCGAGTTTTCCATTCATTCTCGGAGCGCGGCATACCTACCCATTTGACCATGTACTCCGTCCATGTCCGCCCGCTACGTCTCCTCGTGCGTGACCTCTCAATGCACTCCACCGCCATCTCCTTACGACCGCTCACGTCCACAGGGGGAGGCGGAATCTCCGCACTCCTGTCCGCGAACTTGTCCTGGCCCGACTCCACTGGGGTGAGTCTATCCACGGTGAAGACGTCGTGCACCTTCCACTGTGGTGGTAGCTTCAGGCGGTAAGCCGCGGGGGCCCCTCGGTCCTCGGGGGCGAGCTCCATCTGCCGGTCGCTGTGGAAGGCCTCCAGCACCTCCATCGGGCCCAGGCGCTTCTTCAGCAACTTCTTGTGTAGGCCCCGATCCCCGGGCTGGGTGAGATGCGTGGCGTCCACCCACACCATGTCACCTATTGCGTACCGGCGAGCGCGATGGCGAGCATCATACTGGGCCACCTGCTGCTGCTGAGCTACCAGCAACCTATCGCGAGCAGTCTGCAACTGCTGAACAAACTGCCGGGCGGTCTCGTGGGCCGTGCCTTTCTTCACGACGTCCCCTCTCCCCCCCTTGGCGCGGCCCCTACGAGAGGCCAACGCAGCTTCTACGAAGAAGTCGAGCTGCGACGCTGGGGCATGCCCATAGCAAAGCTCGAAGGGTGTGAATCCAGTAACCGCGGACCTGGAGTCATTAATGGCGTACTCCACCGGGGTGCACCACAAATCCCAGTCTGTCTGGTTTGCGTCAACGTAGGCGCGCAACATGCGCTCCACCGTGTGGTTAGTGTGCTCCGCTTGACCGTCCCCTTGTGGATGGTACGGCGTAGTGGAGGCCACCTGCACCCCCATAAGGCGATGCAACTCCATATGAAAGGCGTCACGGAAGCGAGAGTCCCTGTCACAAACGATCTTCATGGGAGCACCGTGCAGTCGCCAAACATGGTCGAAGTACATTCGTGCCACTTGCTCAGCGGAACTGTCAGAGTACAGCATGGGGACCACGTGCACCATCTTGGACAACTTGTCCGTGAACGTGGCGAAGGCGTCGTAGCCCCGCTCCGTGCGCGGCAGACCTGTGACGAAGTCAATGCTCACCACCTGCCACAGCCTGACCGGGACCTGGAGGGGGTTCAGCTGGCCATCCGGATAGCTGTTCCTCGGGCGGGTCTGCTGGCATATCAAGCACGAGCGGGTCCAGTCGGTGACGTCTTTGTTCATGCGGGGCCACCAGAACCGCCGCACTATCCGAGCAAGAGTCTTATCTCGCCCGGTGTGTCCCGCCGCGGGAGACTCGTGCGCTTCACGCATGACTATCTCCCGAAGAGGAGAGTCGGACGACAACACCAGCTGGTAGCGTCCCTCCGCGATGCGCCAGATCATGTCGTCAACCATACGGAAGGTGTCCGTACGCTGGTGCGGGGCGGCTAAAAGCTCTTCCTTTAACATCGTGAGGTAAGGGCTACGTTCGTACTCCGCGCGTAGTGCTTTCACGAACTGGCATGCCTTCAGTGGTCCTTTGGTTGCGCGTGCCTTGGCCGCTGGCCCCGACGTGACCATAGGCTCGCTTGCACCTTGAGCGGCGGGCGCACGGGCACTCTTCGCTCGAGGCCGAGTCCGGCTGGCCGCTGGCGCCCACACCAGCAGCACGGGCCACCGCAGCGCTGGTCGGCCTCCATCTGGTGACTCAAACAAGCATGTAGGGTGACCCTTGGCATCCTTGAGGTCGAACACCTTGACCACGTGCAGGCCGTACTTGGGCTGGATAAGGGTGCGCCAAGACGCGTCATAGTCCGGCAGTAGGAACATCGCCGACGTGTTTTCTGGGTCGGCGCGCCACTCAGCCATAAAGTGGCGTAGGATCCTCTCAATGAGGTTGCTATCCTTGGTGTAGGGGGGGTTGCACCAAACGTGCTTTCCCCGCCATTGCTGCTTGAGGCACTCCGTCCAATAGGTGTCCACCTGGCGGTTGACGCCCATGGAGTCACAACACGCGTCCACGTCGAACGGGCCGTACTCCGCCGAGATCTCTTCGAACTTCTCCTTTACCAGTTTCCAGTCCTGCCGGTCTACCACGTTATCGTAGTGGGAGCTTGACGCGGGAAGGGAACTTTGTTTGCTGGGAGGGGAAGGACTAAGGGGAGTTGAGGGGGCTGGAGAGGGGGCTTGCTCCGGTTGCGAGCGAGAGCGAGTAGTGACGCCCGCAAGGGTGGCTTCATGCAAGGCGCGCTCCGCGGTGTGCAACGTCTCAGCTGCGTCTTCCCACAGGTCGGGGGTTTCCACCCAGGTGAGCCCATTCAGATGAGTGAGCTCCCCAACGACCAACGGGGGGCTGACCGGAGGTACAGACTCGTCTTCAGAGTCGGAGTAATCAAACGTGGAGTCGAGCACCGAGATGGGGTCTTCAAGGGTCTTGACTTTAGCGGGCGCCTCGGACGGCTCTTCGTCGGTGTCGTCCTCGTCGATTGCACCGAATACTGAGGTGGGATCGGCGGGGGTTGAGCTCTCAGCCGACTCCCTTGGCACACTCTGACGAGGCTCGTCTGTGTCCCGGTCGACCACGCCCTTCTCCTTGAGCCCCTCCCTGGCGGATGACTGCTTGTAGTCCGGTCGTCTGGATTGGGCGTCCGGAACTACTAGGCATCGGCCAGGTACGTGCTCCATTTGGTGCACGCCCACTTCCACCAAGTCTTCATACCAGCGTGCCTGGCGTCGACTCAGCTCCCGAGCCGGCGCGAAGAGCCATTGCAAGGGTTTGTGGTCACCCATGAGTTTGAAGTCGGTGAATATAAGGTAATGCCTCCACGTCACTGTGGTGCAGTGGTGGATGGCGCACAACTCCCGCTCCCCAGCGTGGTAGTTCTGCTCGGCCGAGGAGAATTGCCTCCTCTCGAAGG
>LGRX02006707.1:0-34994 GCA_001247695.2 Cymbomonas tetramitiformis
GTGGTGGAGAAGCGAACATCGCCGGTCGTGATGGAGGAGAGGCTCCCGGGACTTTGGAGCCCGTTGGCGTCGTTAAAGCAGGTGACCCTCCTACTGCGCCGAGCGCTGGCGCTCCCGGGTAAAAGCCTCCTCCGCCCAGTTGGAACATTTGGGCGAACGGGCCTGCTGCTGTTACTGCCTGTTACCGGTGACGTACCAACCGCCCCCCCCCACACCAGTTACAAGTTCCGTGTCTTTCAATCTGGACCTCAAGCCAGAGTTCCCTCCTCCACAATAAACACAAACAACTTGAACGTAACAACTAGCTCCTACCTGCACGGCTGTCTTCAGGATCTCCCTCATCGCTGCAGCCTCCGAGGCGTGGTGATTGTTAATCTCCTTCAAGGTGTCCGCGTTCTTGTCTAGCATCCTCTGTTGGGCC
Organism: Cymbomonas tetramitiformis; assembly: GCA_001247695.2. Lineage (NCBI taxonomy): Eukaryota > Viridiplantae > Chlorophyta > Pyramimonadophyceae > Pyramimonadales > Pyramimonadaceae > Cymbomonas > Cymbomonas tetramitiformis. Next base: position 422 of record LGRX02006707.1, read on the forward strand.
AGTGCATTATTTTCGAGCATCTTCGCCTGGGCGTCGTGGGCCATTTTCGCAGTCTCGGCAGTGGTCCTTTGGAAAGACTCCGTTGCCTCCTTCAAAAGCGAGTCCCGAGAAGTAAGCGCCTTCGTGTTCTCCTCCAGCAAAGCCTGCTGCGCCTTCGTGTTCTCCTCCAGCAACACCTGCTGCCCTGACCAGAATGAACCCAATGTTGTCTGGTGCTCCACGGCACGAGTCTCCTCCCGTTGCTTCGCCTCGGCCATCTGCATCTGCAGGGCTTCAGCGTGCTTCGTCGTAAGGAGCTCCACTGTCTTACGGTTTTCCTGTCGCTCGGCAGACAGGGCCGAAGCCAGCTGTTTTTCCCCGCGCACACGTTCATCCTCCACCTTCTTCTGCATCTCTTCTCGAAGGCTCGCCAGTGTCTCATCCGCCTTCTTCTTCTCGGCCTCCACTGCTTCCTTGGCCTTCTTCAGCTCATTAAGGTCCCGCTCGCTTTCTTCACGTTTCCGCTTGTCACCGACGCTCTGCAGCCTCCGCGTCTCGTCGTCCACCGACACCGCGAGCAAGGCACTCCTCAACTCCCCCTCTTTCACGTTCTGCGGAGGTCCGTCCATGCGTAACAAAACATCGGTCAGTACGTACCAAGCTGTAACAAAAAAAACAGACGATTGTAACTCAAGCAAAACTCCGTACTCACCTGCTTAGCCACATGCATGGCAACTGCTTCCGGCGGAGGCTGCTTCTTCCCCCCTCGCCGTCCGACGTCGCCCATGTCTTCGTCGCTGCTGTCATGCTCTTCGGCAAGATCCATAGGTACACGCACTACCGGGGCTTTGCCCTTCCCGCCTGGAATAGGGGTCGTGGTCTTCGGGGTGGAAGGCGGCTTCCGCGAGCTTCCAGTCGGGAAATCCTCAAACATGGCGGTTTGGCCCTTGTTGCCTAAGATGATCTTCCCCACTACTCGCGCAGGGGCGTTTTTATTGAATTGGCTGCCCGCCAAGCACCACTTCCTAACCTCAAACCTCCCAACAGCCTCTTTGCCCAGCTTCTCTGCTTCCTCGATCTTCTGCCAGAACATCCCCAGCCAGGACCTTATTGAACAACCTGTAGGGCTCGTTCTCCTTGTCAATTTCTTGTCTGGTTAGCGGCCCTTCTTTTCTGTTTTCCACCAGGCGCGTGACGACGCCTGTCAGAGAAGCCTTCGAGCCACTCTTCTTTGTTATTCGCACGTGCGGGTAGTCGCCGGCATACTTCTCCTTTCGCTTCATCTCCAGCTTCCGCTCATACACAGCGGAAGCCTGGAACATCGTGCAAGTAACGTCGCCCGGCTTGGGGTCATTGCCGTTTATCGCCATGTAAGTGGCGTGCCACTGGCCAACCCATGTCAGGCAAACGAACCTGTGGGCACCAACAACCTCCTTATTCATATATCTTGACTATGTACTACAAACGAATGTGTTACAAATGAAGTTGGGTCAGTGACAGGTTCATGGTCAGGCGAACGAACCTGTGGACACCACGAAACTCCTAGGGCACCGTGCGTTGTTTCGCTGTAGCGGTTTCTATTTCGCCAGGCCCGCCACTCCAAATCTGAGTATCGGTGGTAGATCCACCCGCCCTCATACCAGTACACGAGATGCCTCACACCGAACCTTTCGCTGGATCTACGGCCGTGGACGTACATCGGCCAAAAACTCCACCAGTGATAGGTCCTGAGATTAACTGCATGTTGCCCGAAGTCCTCCCAGTCTTCGTCTGCTTGTTGCCGCGCTTGCTGCCACAAGCGGAGAATTAAAGGGTCTTCAGGAACCCATTGGGCTTGTTGTAACTGGCAGTCGCGAAACGTAAAAGTATCGAAAGGCCATATCCAATACTGCAATATTCCAATATTGGCCATACTGGTGTAGGTAGTCTAAGGTGCGGGTTGTGGTTCTATGTCACGAACGCAGGTGTGTGCAAACGACCTCCGGTTACGACTCCTCCAACATATACCCTAAAACCCTGAACCTTGGACGCCCCGATATATCCATGCAGCACACCTGTAGGAACACCTGCCGCGGGATATTTTTCCTCTGACGTATTTTAATGTTTCCCGCGAAATAATACAGTTAACCGGTCTTCTTGGCTGCCGAGAATCGTGATGGAATAGCCTATTCAGGGCAAATTGACCCGCTGAATGCCCATGTTGGGTCACATGAAGCCTGAGGGAGCATCACCCCTGGTTGTTTTCAGTCCCATACAACTTTTCCAGCATAATAGCTTTTGAAAATATCTCCTTTGCTGCCCACTTTCGCCCGATGAGAAGTATTTTACTACGTGACCCTCCAAACACCCTAAAATGGGCCATAAATCTGCTGGATCTCTCCCATGTAAGCAAATAGTTGCATTTTTGGAAATGTCAAAATATTACATATTCTAATAGTGCAAAAATCTAACATTTCGTTCACAAACATAAGGCAAAATCATAACTTTCCACACCTAACACGATACTTCCACCTTTCCCGTTTTCTTGCCGCACGCGTGACTCGCGTGGCTACTTTGAAGAGTCAAAAACCAGATTTTCGAAATTCCTTCAAGGACTATTCAAATTAACCCTCATATTTGTCATTCAGAACCCCAAAAACCAATTTGGCAGACAATTTAATGCTTTCTCATTTTTTTCTCATTTGCGCCCGCGTGTCTCATTTTTGCGATATGGTCGTTATATGCACCGGACTCTCCGCGTGCCCGCACCCGCAACGAGCGCAGTTCTCTGCGACGGGCGCTACGGCCGCCGTGAGACTGTAAACCACCTGGGACCCGAGTACTCTGTCATTGTCCGAGACTCTCGCTATCAGGCACTGCCTGATCTGACTGGTAGGATGCACGCACCCAGCGACCTGACCAAGGGAGCGATACCTACGGGCGGCGTCGTAAAACAGGCGCTGGGCGTCGGGCCCCGGTTTGCCATGCTCGACCACGTGTGCCCGGAGGGTGGCGCAGACTTTCACTGGAAGGGAAATGTAATCCCATGAGTGCGGCGGAAGCGACGCCACGCCCGCGTGTGACTCCTCCGGCGGGCTACGAACGCCCCGGTTCTCGACGTCACAGGTGACGACGGAAGCCGGCTCCACCAGCTCATGTCCCTCTCGGGAGATGGGCGTCTCCTGAACCGGACTCGACACTGCCGCTGCAGGCCCTCGAGCGTCTGAATCCACGGGCCCCGAGGGCGAAGCCTGAACCAGGGCGAGCCTTTGGACTTGTGACTCTATGGCCGCCTGCAGCCTCTCCTCTAACTGGGCCTCAGCCGACCTCCGATCTGCTGCTCGCCGCTCGTCAGCAGCTATCTGCTGAGCGACGCTCTCGTCGACAGCCAACTACCTTGCAGTCTCCCGGGCTTCTGCGGCCAGCCGGTCTGCAGCCCAGCGCTCTTCGACAGCGCGTTGCTCGGAGGCCCTGCGTTCCTCGGCAGCGCGCTGATCGGAGACCCTGCGCTCCTCGGCAGCTCTTTGACTCTCTTGGAGTTGCCGAGACAGCTGTTCCAGGCGAGCCTCGGCAGCTGCCTCCCGAGCTTGAGACTCCTTCTGCCAGGCTTCCTTTAGCTCTTGCCTGACTGTTCCTGCTCCAGGTGGACTCCGGGGACGACGACGTGTCCCCTGAGGAAGTCGGACCGGGGTGCGGGGCCGAGGGTGCTCGACTGGACTTCCTGGTGCGAGGCACTGGGCGACTGGGGCCGCTCGGTCTAGGCGCCTGAGTCCTAGGCCTCGGAGGTTCCGCGGGATGCTCCTCCTCCGATGAGGACGAGAGGGGAGCAAACCGGTTTGACCAGCTTCCCACCGGAGGCTGCGGAACTCGGAGGTGCTGTACCTGACTTCCTAAGACCCCTGTGTGACTTCCGGGTGCTGCCGCTCATTCTGACGGCAGCGACGACCCCTCTCCTTACTTACCTCCTGGAGGTCCACTCCGCGGTGTACTATCTCCCCTGGTCTGCGGACGTTGATGGCAAAGGCAGAGAATCTACACCTCCCGAGGGAGTTGTGAGGGTCCTCGCGCTTTTGCTGCATCAATCCCTTGGACTCGGAGACTGACTGCTGGTGGATCTCCAGGCGATAAGCGCCGTCGTCGGAGAGCCCATGCATGGTCCTTGAACTGGAACCACATTACCCCTGACAGCGGGTGGTCTTTCCCCAGGCGCTTTAGGCCTCGACGGATGTCTTGCCACCAAGACTCCTGGTCGGAATCCGAGCAGGAGCTGACGTCGGGTGAGGTTCCCGCTTTCCCTACTGGACGGCGGGCACTCGTTCCCTGGGACGAGTCCGAGCTGACTGGGGTCGTCCTGGGGAGTCGGCGCCACTCGCGGAGACACCTTCTGACCATCTGAGTCATCCGGTGGCTCCGGGCTCCAACCCACCAGGTGCTCCTCTCCTTGGCGAGCATCGTTTGCTGGTGCCATGCCATGAAGGCGGCCCCAGCTCGACGTCGACTGCCCCTGCGCCACAGACCCTGTGACTGGACGACACGCTGGCGCCACGCCGCGAAAGCGGACTCGACTCGACGCCGACTGCCTCTGATGCGGTAGATGTCTCCGTACCGGATGTGCGTATGGACATGGCTTTGGACGATGACCCCGAGACGACAGAGCTCCCCGACCACTCTCCGCGTCATGGGGATGTGAACCGGCGGGTGACCCCCGCCCCTTAGGAATTTTTGCATGTCGGCGTTAGGGTCCCTTTAAGACGCCGTCAGCATGCTAACGGCAGTATAAGTGCGTGCTATCTCCAGGCTCGGCCACGGCTCCCCGCTGCCCGCCTCGCCTTCGCCACTCCCCGAGCAGGTTCAAGTGGACGATCGTGAGGTAGCGGATTCCGACCGCTCCGACGATCCGACGATCCACGAGGAGGATTTGGAAAGTTTCGACGATGACCGCTCCTACAATATTTAACACATCACACTCCATATTTAAGATCTCTATATAGATAAGAAAGTTGCTAGGCTGACCTAAAATTCCTGTTTTCTTAAAATCGAGTGTTTACTGTATTATGCATTTATACTCAAGTACTGATCACACATGGCCATATTTATACAGAAACAAGGCCAGGTATGGCCTTACCTATCACGTGTTTATTCTCAAGTACTGATCAGATATGGCCATGCATATATCTACCGCATATCGGATACGGCGTAAACATGGCCATATCTACACAAATATTCGGCCGTTCAACGAATAGTAAACACATATTAATAATATGCTTTAACACACACATATCGAACATGCTATGTATGCGTTGCATACTAAGGGTCAATATGTTGCATGCATATCGCAAGTTGGGATGCCGCATACTAGTTGCTGCTTTCGTGCTTTGAAAGAATGAAATGATGGTGTTCTCGTGCATTGAAAAGTATGCATGTGATATGTGAAAATGCGACAAGGCAATAGCAATTGTTATTCGAAACTATTTTCAACTCGCTATCTATATGCTCAATACGATAGGACACACGAAAGAAAACAAGCATGGGTTCTAACGCACAAATGAATACAGTAATCAATACAGTAAATACAGACCAATATAGCGTAAGTACGATCTTTTCTAATCTACTCCCTAAATATTCACTGCATGTCTATTGCAATTCCTACTTGAAAACTATTCGTAAAATACAAAGAAGCCTATCTACAATCTACAACGCGAGTGTTAGTTGGCGTCGTTGATGAGCACGTGCTATCATAAATTTTCAGCCATCCTACATCAAAGGACAAGTAACCAATCGTTAGTAAAGCTGAAAAAAACAAGCACGCAAACGAAACCAGTTCAAAGACAAGGGGTCAAAGGAGAATAGAAGTCGAAGGCGATGGAGTCGTTCGTGGGTTGAATCGCGTTTTCTCCGGTCCAACTCACGAGTCGATCTGAAAAGTAGCGCCAATGAAAAAGAGGTTAGCAACGAGGGGGAAAAGGGGAGAAAAATAAGAAGATATTTAAGGAGAATAAAAGTTTCGAGGGGGTAAGTTGGATTCGAACCAACCAAATCTAGTCCAAAGGGCTAGCGGGAGAAATCTCCCGTTCACCCCATGTAAACGTTCGTTCCGCGCAGATCTAACTACATCTGCGCGTAAAAAACACTACGTCACTAGTATTTGCACGCACGAGAAAATATGCACAAGCAACAATGACATTCACAAGCAACGCATGAAAACACAAGCAACGCTGCAGTAGAATTTTGTGCAGTGCAGACAGGCACTGCACTGTACAGATGGTCAAAGTAAAGAGGATTAATCTCGAACTCCAACGTTCACAAGTACTACTGACAACTATGCACTGTACAAGTATTGTGACATGACATGACGCCTACGGTGACACGCGGTCACCTCTGCTATCGGCTATCGCAATGTCGCATGTCAATGTGCTATCAGATATCGAGCTATCGATGTCGTGTCTCTCACCCGATCGCGCGACGTTGTCTTTTGTGTCATCACTCGAGTAATGTGTAATCGCCTGGCATCTTCTGGGATAGACTGAAGACTCTCGATTTTCGAACGCCGCGATCTGAACGGTCTGAACCTGTCCGCGAACGGTCGGCGATCTGAACCTGCGCGAGTGGCGATTCCGGGTCACGGGACCCATGTTTTTTCTGTTGCGCTTTCTTTTGTGCACACTGTATTTATTTCAAGGGTTTCCCACTTCTGGACCATTCCTGAATGGCCCATAGAATATTTGAGCAAGCCGTTTTCACCATCGTATTTTGCGAGCAAGCCCCTTTCTTTCGAGCTCAACTTGTTCTTTTCATGAAAATTGCCGATTTTTGTCCACGCTTGCCTGCACCCTGACTGAGGTACGGTATAGACATGGTCATGTTTGGGTCGTTGCTCCGTTGGGTTTTGCATTTGGGGCATGGACTTGGGCAATGTTGCGCCGCGGAAGATGTCTACCTTGTGTTCGTGCGAATGCTGTTCGAACCCGGCCATGCCTGGGCATTTCTACTCAGGTACAAGGTAAACATCTTCCGCGGCGCAACACAAGGTAGCTAGTGGGATTTACTGCCAACATTGTCAAAAAATGGCCATGTTTGCCATGTGCTTTTGGGCATTGTTCAAACATGGTCCGTTATATGTACGTTTTGGACCAATGTTGGCAGTAAAACGGGGTATAACTTGTGCTAACATGGCCGTGTTTCACCATCTCGACCGTAGACATTGCTTGGAAATGGCCATGTTCACACCTTTCTCATGATGGTACAGGTTACGCACGTGGGCAAAAGGGGCTTGCAGGCACGAATAGGCGATGACATCGCGCGCAAAGAGATTGGCGGAAGGTGGGATTCCGGAGGAGAGACGGAGGGTCAATCCTGCGAAAAGAGCCACGGTTGCATATCGCTTGCCAAATTGTCCGGGTGAGGGCGATGGGTTGACGACGCCGCCGCGTGCGGACGATGCCTCCAAGAGGCAACGTGTCCTCGAATGGGATGCCAATCCCGCGAATGGGTTTATAGATTTGGTTGAGGAACTCTTTTGGGATGGAATCATTCTGACGGAAGAATACGACAATCATCCGGCACGCGCCACCTTCACTGACATTGAACGCGACGGCATGCCCGGGTAGGACCCTACCTGCCTTGCTCTGGGCAATACCTTCGGCGAACTCGGTGCGGACATGGCCCTACTTCAAACGGGAAGGGGTCAGGTATGGCCGTGTATGGCCGTGTTCGGTGCAGGTCGGACCGAAAAGCACGGAAATTCCTGCTACATGCGACCTTGTGCGCCGGACATGACATGCGTTGCCATGTCATGTAGTTCCACAGTGGGATTCCATTGTTCCCCTTCTGTCCCATTTTACACCTGTTCTCGACAGGTGTAAAATGGGACAGTAGACTAGGGGACGGTACGACACAGTATGGTTTCGGGTACTGTATGGCATTCAACTGTGACACTGTAATCTTCGTGCGACAAAAGAAAGTACACCGTGTCGCAAAACCATGCCATGTCAGCATGTTGCGAAAGTCTGAATCCAGTCGCATCGCATTTGTCGCGAGGACGCCACACTTAAGGGCTTTTTGTGGTGCAGTTTTTTAATTTACCAATATATAAATCGAAACTGATCGCGTCGCTGATTGGCTTAGCCAGCGTCTGCAAACCATCTCGTTTTTGTCGTGCGATCCCTTTTCCTTGTCGTCCCATATTCATGGTGCCTATCTCAGGTGCTCGCACTTCTTATTGGCGGTTACGCGCGATCGGTCGAAAACATCTCATGTAAGCCACCCTGAAATCTGTAGCACGTGCTCCTTCTATAATTATACAAAAAACACGTGCTCCTTCTACGTGCACAGTCAGCTTATGGTATTTCGCGTGTGACCCATATTCATGGAGTTTATCTAATCTCATGGCTTCTCTGATTGGCGATTATGCGCGATCGGTCGGAAATATCTTTTATACGCCATCTGAAATCTGTCGCGCTGATAACTTCTGCATGAATATCCATAATTCGATACTACGCCCAGGAATATTCTATGCGTCTCTGATTGGCGGCAATGCTCGATCGATTTGTATAACTCTCCTGCTTGCCATCTTAAGGTGACCGGTGTGGACTGCAACATAATTATATATGGGCGGTTACTCCCGATCTGTCGGGGAAATCACACTGTTTCCGTAAAAAAGGGCCCCAAGGTGGACAGTTCTGGTAGTATCGTGTATGTCGATGTCACTTTTTCCAGGAAAACCTGTTTCGCTCCTATAAGGGAAACGCAGGACCTTGCAGCTTTTTTTTGAAAAAGCTGCGAACCGTCGGTGTATAATGTTGAGTATAATCGGATCTGTTTGCGACACGACAGAAAAAATACACCTCGCGACAAAAAAAGGCGCTTTCATCGATATCTACAATAAAAAACAAACTATCGGAAACTCCATTTCACCCGATTTTGGCCGGTTTTGCCATTTTACTGCCAACATTGCCCAGGTAGGGCCCTACTTGGCTCAAGACACAAGGTAGACACGTGGTAGCTACACGGTAAACACTAGGTCCTAGATTTGTAGGGATGCCACTGATACTGCCAGTCCGAAGTGGGAGTATGACACGCCTGGCGAATATGACACCGAGGATGACGTTAACGAGTTCGACGACCTGGTAGCTGATGATGCTGAGGAACAGGCTGAAGCTCGGAGGTTGAAGAGACAGGGATTGCAGTTGATCATGGATGGCAAGGGTGGACTTATCTGGGTGCCAAAGGGCACATCTCCGACATCACCCGTTCAGCCGGAGGATCAGCCTATCCCCGAGCAGAGGTCTGGTACTCGAGCCCGAGGTGTGGGGACCAAATCTAAGCTGAAGAGTCAACCTGGCAAGCCTGATACCATCGACAGTGATGACGAAGCTGAGTTGGCTCCTCGGAGGAAGAGGGTCAGAGGCAACTAGATACGCTAGAGGGAAATTAATGTGTAGATTCCCTGATCAGGATTTGTATAGGTGACAGAATATGATTGATGCCAGCCGACATATGACAAATCCATCAGATATTTGGGATGCGCTCCCTGAAAGTATAAGACATGAATTGTAGCCCAGTGGAGGTTGTTCTAGCTTAAAGTAACCATTTGGAAGAGCTTTTTCTCACCCTGTTAAAGTACTGGTCAATCTTTCCTGACATGAAGATATTGCAATTGTCCGATTGTAGCCTTGTTCACACCGACTTGGATGCTTCGGCTCGGCCCACGTGGGTGCCTGCCGAGAGCCTCTATCATCAGACTGGATGTGTTCTCCCGTGTAGGGGAATATTCCCGTTCGGTATATTCAGGTGATATTATCAGATACGCAGTCGAGCGCGGTAGCACTTCAAATTTGTCGCACCGGTTATTTTATTTGTCGCACCGTGCGACAAACTGTAATTATACCGTGCGACAGAATTGAGTGTGGCGCTCATGTCTGTCGCAGGTCAATTCTGTCGTGAAAATTCACAGAAAATTTCCGAAAATGAAATTAAGCTAGGGGGAACACAAACGAATAGTACCGCGATTATGACTTGAAAAACAAAATTGCTGGACGAGTAGTACCGCGAGTATTACATAAAACACAGGTGTATTATACGATCACTTGGGGACATTCATATAGTACGAGGCATACATGAAGTAGCAAGCAAGCAAGCATTTCAGATGGATAAAGATACAAAGAGAAAAACCGGTTACACCCTTAAAAAATATCAGCATAATTACTTATTACTACTAGGCTGCTATTTTCTAATACAAGGATTCAACTACCCGAGGGCGATATGAAAATCTAACCTAGGAAACTAGAGCACAGCGCACGTTCCAAAATCTTCAGAACCAAAACGTTTCCTGCAGCACACGAACAACGAATCAGTCAGGACGTTGGGGATCGAACCCAATACCGACAGCCAACTGCTGTCCGCATTTCACCCTCGGGTGGGCGTCTACGTACAAAATGGACGTTTTGAAAACAGCAGCGGAACAGTAGGTGGGAAATCTAAAATTCTGAACATCAATAATCTGCGAAACCTAAACAGAGCTGGAAGTCACAGGATGCCGCCAGCAGAGCTGGCGGCATAAAAGGACGCTCGGCGTAAAAAACAAAACCTGCAAATAACAACGAAACGCTGGTTAGTAAATATGTTGGGAATCGAACCGAACCCGTCGGGCTGCTGTTTAGGATCCCGCCGGTCTCCAAGCATCCCTTCAGCTTAGTAGGGCCAGAGGGAAAGATGCCGCCAGGAACGTTGCTGGCGGCTTCAGAAAAGGCACAGCATGAATTATGCACTATGGCCGTTGCTGGCGGCTTCAGAAAAGGCACAGCATAAACCTGCAAAAAAACAGAGCGTTGCTCAGGAAGGAAGAATTCCTGTTGGAAATTGAACCCAAACCGTCAGGCGGGATGCAAAGACGCCCGACGGCCTCCAATCATCCCTATATCGCAGGATGGGCTGCTGGTGGGATGCGGCTCATTTGAGAACATCGCAGGAACGCCCCCCCGCCGGGCTCCACGCATGCACACGAAAACATGGTCAATATGAAATATCGCTACAGAAAAGTAGCGCGCAAAAATCATTAATCAAACAAAAATACAAGCCGCTGAGACAGCAGGTAGGCGCAAGACGAGAGCTTGGAGAAAAATGAAAACGTTGCCGACCAGGATCATATCATATCCATTTTTGTCCGGGCCGCGCCGCCGATAGGAGTGGTGAGATGATCGTGATCTTGAATCACGAGATGCGTAAATAATTGGAAATTCCGCATATCTTCGGGGTAAAATATGGAATTGTTACCCGTGTCTCTCGTTGTCGGTTACTAACGATCGGTCGAAACAATCCGGGGTAGGACTGCCGATGATGATGTTGAGATCGGTGGCTACTGCCCCGCAGTCCTTGTGGTAGGACCAAATCGACGATTTGGTCCTACCACGAGGACCATTGTTCCGATAATTTAATTGGCCATCTCCCATGATTTGTGGTGTCTAACCAATGAAAGGTGGTATATATAGGTCCTATATTAATTTATTCGAACGCTGGTTTGGCCTATATCCATCCCATATATCCATGACGAACGCATTTCAAACCTCTACACTCAAATTTTTCAAAACGGATTTTTTGGAACATTCAAAATGTGGCAAATTAGTGACTCATCTTCAATAATTTTTTACCAATCATATATCAACACTACACCTGCGCGGATACCATCAAATTGAACCTATACATATGTCCCAATCATATTTGGGCGGTAGGCCCGGTTGGAATGCATATATTGGCTCGTTGGCTCGTTGGCTTCCCCTCTAATATATTGGCTCGTTGGTTTCCCCCCTAAAACAGTGGTCACGCGAGCTGACCAGCCAGCCATCATAATTGCTTGCTAGAGGGTATATATCGCAAGGTTGGTGTGTGCGGCACATTAAATCTTCAAGTATATATGTATCGCGAATTTCTGAAAGTCTAACATCATCCAAATATCTTATTTTTCGACTGGCGTGTACATTTTAGAATGGATGAATGCCAATTTCTAAAGTCCGAAATTCACTAAATTCGGAATTTGCATTGTGTTGAACATGCGCCATGCTGAAATAGAGCGGAAATGATGATGAGGGTGCGAAGGAACCGATTCAGTTATCTTATTTGGTCATAAACTCGAGATGTATAACCATGAGCATCACCGTGAGCCCCGCAAGTGACTCCTAATACTCAAAATAACGGTGGTCCTTGTGGTAGGACCACCATTTTCTTCAAGCTTTTGGTGAAATTACACCCCTAAATCGTGTCGTTCAACCACACACCTAAAGTCTCACGGGGGCCGCCGCTATAAGAAAAAACATTTATTTAACTCATGAATATCATGTGCAAATGTTACCTGTGCCTCAAATAGTCGATTTAGTGATCAAAACCGCAATTGCCCATTGGTCCTTGTGGTAGGACCATGAATTTGGGTAGTAGCCATCGGTAAACCTTTTAGAGCAGTTTTGCGACAAATTCATAATTGTAAATTCCGCATATCTTCGGGGTAAAATATGGAATTGTTACCCGTGTCTCTCGTTGTCGGTTACTAACGATCGGTCGAAACAATCCGGGGTAGGACTGCCGATGATGATGTTGAGATCGGTAAACCTTTTAGAGCAGTTTTGCGACAAATTCATAATTGTAAATTCCGCATATCTTCGGGGTAAAATATGGAATTGTTACCCGTGTCTCTCGTTGTCGGTTACTAACGATCGGTCGAAACAATCCGGGGTAGGACTGCTGAGATGCTATCGTATCATAATTGGCTGGTAAAGCGCGAGCGCTCGACACAATCATGGTAGGACTGCTGACATGGATGACAAACAGCATATATATCTTCGTGGTAAAATTTTGAATTGTTACCCGTGTCTCTTTGTCGGTTACGAACGATCGGTCGAAAGAATCTGGGGTAGGACTGCTGAGATGCTATCGTATCATGATTGGCCGGTAAAGCGCGAGCGCTCGACACAATCATGGTAGGACTGCTGACATGGGCAGGAAATTTTTTGGAAAATTTCCAACGGCATAATTTTTGAGGGACAGCTCCTGCGGTGTGGCCTGTCGATGTCACTTTTTTCCAGGAAACCTGTTTCGCTCCTTTAAGGGAAACGAAATGAAAAACAACATATTTCTGAAAAAGCTGCGAAGCGTCGTTAATATAAACGAATCTTTTGCGACACGACAAATAAAAGAACCAGTGCGACACAGTGTCGAAACCGGTGTCGGATCATTTCCGTAGATTATCCGACACCGTCAATTTTCAAGCTGCACTGCAGTGATCCGTATAGTCGGATCCAGCCAGAGCACCTGATCCGATCCCGAACCGAATATCGGTTTTAGCGAAGCGCCTGCATTGACACCGGCGGGTTCTACACCGTTTGAAAAACGAGCTGCGCCGAACCCGACCCCGTCGGCGGTTTGCGCCAAGAGCCCTGCACTGCAACGATCCGTATAGTCGGATCTAGCCAGAACACCTGATCCGATCCCAAACCGATTATCGGTTTTAGCGAAGAGCCTGCACTGACACCGGCGGGTTCTACACCGTTTAAAAATCAAGATGCTCCGAATCTGACGGTTCAATGGCAATTATCTGATCATTTTGCGTAACCTTTTCTGGTATGAGCGTTGGTTAAACCCTAAACGTCCCTGGGCAGTGGTTTGAGAATGCTCCTCAAAGTGAGAAGAGAAAGGAGTTTCGAGCTGAAGCAGTTGAGTTCTGTAAGTTTAAACAATTTGGGACTGGGCAACGTTCTTGTACGAAACAACCGGCCATTCGTTTCCAAGTTTGCGATGGTGCTTTGGAGGACCCCTCACACCCTGGATACGGGATGCTGCATGCTGGAGGATAGGCTCAAAATCAGCCTATATGTTTGATAAACCCTATATGTTTGGACTATATATATATATATATACCGATTAGGTTGATGAATCTAGCGTAAGTTTTTTCTTAATCGGAGGATTTTCAAGACCTCTCCCATGGAAAATCTAGCGGGTGGTTTCTTACAGTAAGTACCCAGTGTTAAGAAAACCGGAGATTTGGGGCGACCAGTAATATTCATCGACTTGGGTACCCCCCCCGCGCCAGCGTCCTATGAAAATCGTTAAGAATAGTGAATCGCGATTTCTTGGCCAGTCAGCACATTTTCTTAGTCGTCCACATGAACACACACCTAGCTCAGCCGCTTTCTTAAATCCTTCATCCTACGGCTTGCACCTCTGTGGTATCTCCCAGAATGGACCCTGAAAGCCGTGCGCAGCTCAAGGAGTTGAAGAAGGATTTTGATGATGATATTATTTCCGAGTCGGACTATGTAGAACTTAAGAGAATAGTCCTCGCAGGTGTCAAATCAAACGTTCGCAGTAAGAATGCAGCCCTCCCTCCAGAGCCCGCATCTAAACTAAATTATCGGATAATCTCTTGGGCTTGTCAGCCAGCGCCCATATTTCTTATCACCCCCATATTTCATAGCTCAAAAAAACCAGCCAGCAATTTTCATCAACTTGGTACCCCCAAAAGCTGGCTACTTTCTTATTGGCGGGTTTTCTTATTACTGAGTACTTTCTGTACGGTGTTTCTTAACTTTTGGACAGAAAACTAGCGACTGGTTGCTTGTAGGTGCCATTTTTTATAGACCGCGACTTACTGTAGCCTCCCACGGGCTTGCGACAGCCTCCCACGGGCTTGCGACAGCCTCCCACGAGCCTCCCACGGGCCTGCAACAATGACCTTCCACAGGCCTGCGACGGCCCCCCACGGGTCTGCGACGGCCTCCCACGGCGCCACACGCCTACGACAGCCTCCCGCGGGTCACTCTGCGTCAGTCTCTAACGGCGGGGCCTGCGACGGCCTCCCACGGGCCTCCGATAACCTCCCACGGGTACCTCCGACGGCATCTCACGGGCCTGCGACAGCCTCCCATGGCGCATGGCCCTCCCCACACGCCTCCCACGGGCCTGCCACACGCCTCTTACGGGCATGCATGCGATAGCCTCTAACGGGCCTGCACCGACACTGGCAAGGCAGGCCGGAGGCCTGCACCGGCCTTGGCACCGCCTACAAGTGCGGGCCGAAGGCCTGCACCGACACTGTCAAGGCAGGCCGGAGGCCTGCACCGGCCTTGGCACCGCCTACACGTGTAGGCCGAAGGCCTGCACCGACACTGTCAAGGCAGGCCGAAGGCCTGCACTGGCCTTGGCACCGCCTACAAGTGCGGGCCGAAGGCCTGCACCGACCCCGACACCGATTCCAAGGCAACGATGCCGAGCTAACTTGGCAAGGTCGGATCGGATCCGATGTCGACACTGGTGCGACACAAAAGAGGGGCTTCCGTCGAGCGCTTATTGAGTGTAAGGCTGCCCACGCTTCCCCCCGGGATCATATGCATATTAGGACCTAAAAAATATATCACCCCATAATTTTTAGAGTACATGCAATGCACAATACTGCCAGTTATGGTGATGCTAATAGCTTAAAAAATCAATTGATATGTATATATGAACACAATACAATGTGCTAGCAGCCATAAGTGAATAATGCAGATGCTATTCGACAAAATTCTTCAAGCCTTCAAGAAAGTTTTTTGCTGCATAAAAGAGTGGATATACGAGTGGATATACGAGCACTCGATATATGCGAGTGGATATACGACCCAATATACACTGAGAACGTGCACAATCTTTTGCGTATGATTGGATATGATGTTAGGACATATCTTGGAAGGTTGGCGGGCTTGTGAGACCTAGAACTCAATTGGATGAAAATCATTAAAGGCGTGGTGTGTTTTTGAACGTCCTCCGAAAGTTGCAAGTGAAAAATGACAGGGTACATGATTCAAATGCACTGGATATACTCATTTCATTACGATATACTGTCAATAGCGCGTAAAGGCACATAGTATAGGTCCATTGGAAACTAACATTCCGGGTGGGGTGCACTCGGAACGTCAAGAGGACGGCTTAAAAAATCCCGAAAAGTCGGTCCTTGTGACGGGACCGGACGCGATTCCAGTCCTGTCACAAGGATCGTTGGGCAGTAGCCACCCAGGGTTAAAGCGTGGGCAGCCTAAAGCTTAAAGTGAATCAAAACTGTGATAACTTAAGAAACCTAAACCTAACCCGGAACGGTTACTCGGACTACAGTAATCACCTAGTGTTAAGAAAACCGGAGATTTGGGGCCAGCCAGCAATATTCGCCAACTTGGGTCCCCCCCCCGCCAGCCCAGCGTCCTAAAAATCGCTAAGAATAGTGTGTCATTTCGTTTCAATCAGCCAGCATTTTCTTAAAATTTAGTGATAAACCCGTGAAAATGCGACATTTAAAAAAAATCCGCCTGCGGCGCACCAATAAGAAATACGGCGCCAGCGCCCATATTTCTTATCACCCCCATATTTCATAGCTCAAAAAAGCCACCCGACCAATATTCACCAAATCAGGCGCCCCCCTCGCAAAGTGGCTGCTTTCTTATTGGCGGGCTTTCTTATCCTTTGAGTGACTCTTTGTATCGTACTCGTACTCGTACCCTCCACCCTAGTCACTATCTCGGTCACGGACCCTCTGACTCGGGGCACTGCCTGTCCGGGCCGCCTGGCCAAAACTCAGTACCTTGGTTTACTTCTGGCTTTCTGGGACTGCACGGTTTTCTGGGCTCTGGGCTTCAATCTTCAATTTCTGGATCTCTGGATTTCTTCTACGATTTTGGTTCTTGTTTCTGGTTTTGGTTACCTCTTGTCTCTGGACTCTGGTTTTGGTTGACCTTATTTCACAACAAAACCTTCTTCAACTCTTGTGAACTCGGCACTCTCGTGGACCACTTTGAAAGTGGCTAGGTGAATCGTTTTGGGATGTGATGTGCGGTAGGACATTAGCAGATTGCAATTCGTCCTAGCAGCTTCCTAGAATGGGACAGCCCTAGCTAGCAGGCCTCCCTAGGGCACTCGGGCTTTTTCTCCCCCCCACACCACACCCCCTCCCCCTAGCAGCAACTTTTTCAGCAGGGAGGGGGATGAAAGGGGTGGAGGGGGAGGAGGAGGGGTATGGGGAGGAGGGAGGGGGGTGGGGGGTGGGGGGGGAGGGAGGAGGGAGACACAATCTCTATTTGTCGGTCTCTCACTCTTCACATGATGATGATACTAGGCTTGGTCGATCTCAATTTTGAGATCTCCGCTAGGCCTGTTCACCTGTAGGCCATCTGAATCCGATCGTTCGATCATCTCATCATTCGTTTATATTTTGTATTTATACAAAGCATCTGATACAAACAGTGCAGTGATGAGTGAAATGAAAGACTTTTTATATATGGACTTAAGACTACAAAGCGAAAGGTCAAACACAGTTTTTAAAAATTGTAAACTCGATTTATATAAAAATCAGTTTCATCACGAGTTCATGACTGACAGATGACGCTGACACAGTGTCGTCACAGTGTCATCATCCCGCTCTGCTATTCGCGGTTTGCTTGTTTAAGTAAGGTAAGGTAAGGTAAGCTAACGATTTGCTCTGGTCCTAAAACATAAAGAGCAGAGGTTACAAGCCTATTGCGGAATTATTAGTCGGCCCCTGAATTATTTGTAAATTAGTCACTGAAGCATTATTTAATTATTTTAGTCGACCGATCAAATAATTGTGACTAATAGTAGTAATCTTACGTTGAACGCTAGGCTTCAGCCCGTACAGTATGGCCTTATGTATGGCCATATGCCGGCCTGGTGTATGGCCACATGCCTTGGGCTGAGTTTCGTGCTTGGTATGATTCATATCCAGTGACACCAGGCTTGGTCGATCTCAATTTCGAGATCTCCGCTAGGCCTGTTCACCTTGTAGGCCAAGGGACGGTATCGATATTTTGATATCTTGATATATCGATATAGCGATATATCGGAAATATCATATCTCTCGATAGTTAAATTTGACTTATTCATATCTCTCGATAATTTCTTTTTGGTAATCATATCTCTCGATAACTTTGTTTAATTTATCATATCTCTCGATACCATTTTTTGGAAATTCCATATCGATTTATCCGCGATACAGGATCTGGGGTCGATATCGATAATTGTCGCAAGTTCCACAACTCGCTGGACGTGATATCGAGATATCGAATTATCGGGATCGGGGATGACAAAATCTTCAAATTCAAATCTGAATTCAATTCTGAATTGGTGATGAACATCGATCCTAGTAAGCTGGTATTACGACAAATCAAATTCGGCAAAGATGTATTTCCAAGATCGACAGGGAAAAGGCATCGAATTTCATTGCCCTCACTCGCCGTTTTAAATTCAAGAAATCAAGAGCCCTGTCAAGAAACGACCGAACCGCGCCCTTTTCAAACAAACCGACTGAAAATAGGTTCCCTTCTGTCTTCAAAATGGCTACACAATTTTTAGCTCCACCTGCAAGCACTGCAGGCGTGGAGAGAACATTTTCAGCCCGTGGCATGATACACTCTGATCGTTAGGAAAAGAATATCCGGAGGGGACCCTAGAACATTCAATGATGGCTTCTATTGATACTGAATGAATTTAGAATTTCAGCCGTAAGGCCTTAGTGTGGCCACTTGCTTTGACCTGGCTTGTAAGGTGGCAGTGACATGTTGTACCTAGGGTGATATCGAGATATCGAGTGAATAACTGTTACATATCGAGATATCGAGATGCAAAAATTGGAGATATCTCTCGATAGGTAAAATCTGACTTATTCATATCTCTCGATAGGTAAATCTGACTTATTCATATCTCTCGATAGGTTATTCGAAATATCATTATCTCTCGATACCAATTTCTAAATTATCAAAGTTATTCGATAGGTCAAAAAATTCTCGATACCGGCCCTTGCTGTAGGCCATATGAATCTCATAATTCGTTTATATTTTGTATTTATACAAAGAATCTGATACAAATAGTGCAGTTCGGCAGTGATGACTGATGAGTGAAATGAAAGACTACAAAGCGAAAGGTCAAACACAGTTTTTTAAAAACTGTAAACTCGGTTTATATAAAATACTATAAAATCAGTTCGATCACGAGTTCATGACGGACAGATGACGCTGACACAGTGTCGTCACAGTGTCGCATCATTCCGCTCTGCTATTTGCGGTTTGCTTGTTTAAAGTAAGGTAAGGTAAGGTAATTTGCTCTGGTCCTAAAACATAAAGAGCAGAGGTTGCCGCCGACCTGTGTGCATAGCATACAATGGGTATGCTGCGGTGATGGGTGACCATTATGACGCATTGAAGGTTATCTAGCTCAATCGTAGTGTGCTCTTTCAACTACTTTCATTCGGATTATATATTTATACTTGTATTACTTTACTTATATTCTGAACACTTCAAGAATGCCGAGTGTAAGTCACTTCGTTGCAACAAGTTGGTTGTAGATTGGAACATCATTACGATGTGCAAATTCAATAATGTAATATATCCTATCACCGCAATATTTCACCTCACCGCCGCCCGCACCCCCGCCCCCGTACCCCCTCCGCACCCCCCGCGCAACGCACGCGCACCCCCGCGCTTTGGGGCTATTCGTGGGGCTATTTTTTTTTTTTGCGATTTTGGACGATTTTTGTAACTTTTAGTCGGTCCAGAAGTTTTTAATCGATATTTAAGTCGCAAGCTCGAATTGTGTTAAGGGTAGGGTACAATCAGTTTTGGTATGATTTACCCTATTTAATGTAATAATTCGCCATTAAATGAGTATTTCGACCTAGGGGACGTCACATAGTGCAAAATGACCGTGAACAAGCCTAGTTTCGGCAGAAATTCACGGTAGAGGGCATTTGAGTTCATATATCACCCCAATGCTGCTCACCGTTGATTCAAACAACAGGAATCTGCTGTAAATTTCGAAATATCGGGGCAGTTCATGGGGGTGAATTTCCAACATAGAAGTTTTTTTTTTTCAGGTAGACCTCATCTATATGAGTTGAAAAATGAATTCCACCCAACCGGAAAAAAGTGGTAAGGCCAATTTTCATCTATGAATTTATTTATCAGGGGGGGTGCTGTTTTCAGCCCCCCCCCTGTACGAAAATAGGAATATCTTGAGATTGGCCTTACCACTTTTTTCTAGTTGGGTGGAAATCAGGGCTCCTAATCGGTTTCAAACTTGCATATCGATCGATTTCGATATTCAACATTTTCAATCGATAATCGATGATATCGATTCATATCGATTATTGAAATTTATATACAATTCTCCGTATACAATACCTAAGACCGCCAAATACTAAACTGAATCGATACCGATTTATCGATGAAATGTGCACAAAAATGATATCGATCGATACCGATTTCCCGTTTTTTCCCGATACGATATCGATATATCGGAATATCGATTAAACCGATTAGGAGCCTTGGTGGAAATCATTTTTCAACTCATATAGATGAGACCTACCTGAAAAAAAAAAGACTTCTATGCTTGAAATTCACCCCCATGAATTTCCCCGATATTTCGAAATTTACAGCAGATTCCTGATGTTTGAATCAACGGTGAGCAGCATTGGGGTGATATATGAACTCAAATGCCCTCTACCGTGAATTTCTGCCGAAACTAGGCTTGTTCACGGTCATCGTTTTGCACTATGTGACGTCCCCTAGGTCGAAATACTCATTTAATGGCGAATTATTACATTAAATAGGGTACATCATACCAAAACTGACTGTACCCTACAGTGGGTGGAACCCTATTGCAACAGTTGCGCGATATCGCGCGCGATCGATATCGCGCGCGCGATATCGATCGCGGAGTATATAATTTATATTCGGAAGTGAGTTGGCTTGAGTTATTTGTACAGAAAATCGTGGTATTCCTATATATAGACACCAATTTTCAAGCGCGATTGGATATGGGTGTGTTCAGAGGTGGAACCCTATTGCAGAAGAGCGATGCTGACGTCATCGATACGCCATATCACCCAAAAGACGTATCCAAACGAGATCTATGATGGCTACAATGTATAAATCTGGGGGTATTTCACTATACGCGCTGCCTCCGCGACGCTAGTTCGGAATATTAAGATCATTGTTATGAAAAAACAATAAGGAATTCGCATCGAAACTCGATAAAATCAGAATGTTTTCTTGCACTTTTGCATGTGCTGGTGGCCTAGCGGATACACGATCGAAAAAATCAGTAGAATCGTCAGATGGAAATATCTGCCCATCTGGACCGCGCAATCGTCTGGTGACACAGCCGAAAGCTCAAACATTCTCGTTTCTTTCACTCTTATAGATCAGTTTTCTGTTTTCTTTCACGATTTCCGTCGTTACCCGTCCTATCGAATATATCACGCGTTTGCACGCTATTTATTGAAATCCCGCGCTATTTTCGGGGGCTTCTTCGTGATGATAAGACGCATACATGTGGATAACGAATATATTGTGAATATAATTTTATATATTCAAAATTCACAGTATCCCCAAGATGTCCCCCTGTTTTCGCCGAAATATTCGCGATTTGCGCTTCTTTAAATATGCGTTTTGTAATAAAAATGCGGCGTTCTGCAATAGGGTTCTCGCTGCAATAGGGTTCCACCCACTGTACCCTTAAATAATTCCGCAATATGCTTGTAATTGATGATGGATGATCAGGGGGGGGTTTATTTTCCCCCACCTGTACGTTCACGTACCCCCTATATTTTAGTCCATATATAAAAGCTCTGGGGGCAAGAATAGTGCAAGAATACCATAGAATATATCAGATTTATATCACATGCCCCTTGAGTTCGGTTTATATATATTTTCCCCAAACCGCATGTTCACGTGCCCCCCATATGATTGGTACATTGGCATATGACCATATCGCGATATGTTGGTATTATCCAGGTAGCAGGTACCAACGGTTTTCGGCTTCTGAAGTTCAGCTTCGAACATTATTTGATCGTAGTGGTTGGCAGAAAACTGTTTTAACAGGACGCACACAGGCACACGCAATACGGTCCACATCACGCACCAACATGTCAGAATCTAAAATGTCGCCCTTGTATACCGCGCCTTCCGGTGACGTACAGCTTGAATATCTGCATGACACTTTCAAGACGAAGACACCATATGTTCTCGGCCTGGTGCACGACGCAGCTATAGCAGATGGCTGTTGCGGATGTCGTTTAGGGGCGCTCCCCGATATGCCGTCTTGCAAGGCCTTTTGCTGTTTTGCGTCACTTGTCGGGTGTTTGACGTGTCCTCTGACTTGCGTGGCCCAAAGCCTCTTCTGGGAGAAGGTGAGTTGCACTTCTCTGAGCTTTACATTCGACGGTTACCTTCAAAGTATTTGAGACTGTACACAGCCCATTTTAATAAAACACGTGAAACTTAGGTGTTAAAATTGTAAGTTCAAGAACACTGCAGCTTGTGACACAGTTGGTTCGACTCGTCTACATCAAAGCCTTGGGATAATGATTCTTCGAAAAAGTTGGGAAGGAAAATTATCTTCGAGCTGCGGCTTAGGTACCGTTATCGGGACAGTCTTATCGTCTTGAATTTTGCTGAAAATGCATGCGCGCATCCTGGGTTCCAGAAAAAGTCGAGAACAACCTTGCGCGTATACGAGAATCGTTTGGAATATTCAGCGCGGACTTTGTGCTTCCCGTTTTGCTGTTTGGGTAAAATGTGCGGCAATGAAGATAACGTCAGGTCAATTCCGAACTTTTCCCGGGACCTCGTAGTTTTCTCTTTCATGCCTTTGAACTTGATTTCAGCGTTCCTCAATGGGTTACCCATCGCGCTGGACTAAGCTTCACATTGCGACTAAGAGTATTGTTTACAAACGCGCTCGTTGCAGCGCCGTCTACTTTGACGAGGCGCCTGGCGACATGACTCGGGCTGAATGCTGCACGCCGTATCACATGTGTTGTTGCTGCGAGGTCAGTACTAAATATTCTAACTGGCCCGTTCAACTTATTTGCACCCGGAAAATAGACTCCATTGCCGTCGTAGTTAAGTCGTAGTAGTTAATTTTGCCGTCGTAGTTTTTTTTTCTCTTCATGAGAAGCTGGCACACCGTTGGCACAGCAATATTAGCTATCGTGAAATATACCTTAGATTTTCAGAGTCGAATTAAATAGTAAGAACCTCTGTGGGTGAACGTGTACACACGCGGCACGCAGCTCAATTTGACTGCGTCATTTTAAGCTCAGTGTTCAATCAGCAATGATGAATCACCCTCCGGGCAGTTAGTTTGCTTTGAAGCCTTAGCAGTGTAAACGCCCACAATTTTAGAGCCCTGTTTGACAGAATGTCAGTGGCAGGCTTCAGACTTGTTGCATGCTACTAAGTTTTAGCCATTGAGGGAGCCTTCTCCCAATCTGGTTTGTCTTGTCAATTAATTTATAAGCTTTATAAAATATCGTACACGTGATGTGCAAATATATGAAGATACTGAAACTGCAGCGTGCGGATTTGTATGTATACCCTGGTGGCAGTGGAACGGTCAGGTTGCAGCTACAGCTCCTTGTGCTTGCGCCAACAGCTGCTTTTGTGCAGCCTGCAGGTACTGACATCCCACGCATTATTATCCCCAGCGCATAGATACTTGGGACTTCATCATTGCAAATGTTTGTGTTAAAGTCAACTTCGTGTCAAAACAGCACTTATCCTTTCAACATCACAAACATAATTGTGCACATCTACTATGTTTCGTTGTAACCGTCTGTCATATGCCTATATGCGGCAAACTGTGTCCTTGAGACGGTGGGAGGTAAAACGTATTTTTTTTCTTCTCTAACCTTAGAATAAGTTTGAGTTTGATGCACCTGACTTAAGAAAGGCACAGTTACTCAAAGCGCCACGCACCAAAGTGACAGTGCTCACACACGTATAATTTCTTCCACTTGCCACATCTGTAGCATATTATGGTGTTGTGTCTACAGTTTTTAGCTCTGTACCATTTTCATTTTGAAAGACACACTTGTTAACACACTTTCAAACAGAGAATGATATACTTCTTATGTTACTATTGTTTACCTCTCCAACTTGTTTTAAACTTACCGTACACAACAACTACCTATTATGCTATTGAACTACCACAAAGTCATGCTTGCTCAAGACTCTCCCGTCAAAGGAACATTGAATTGTGATTGAAGAAATTTGATTCTGATGCTTTGGTATTGGCGTTCTTTGTCGTGGAAATGCCAGGGTGTATTATCCTGGTTTGGTAGATGCGGCTACGATGGCTGCATCATACAATGCGGCGAAAACTGCATTTAATAGTGGAAGGAATAATCGTCTTGGGCCAACATTCACAATTGCGCCGCAAATGGTACAAATGCAATGATGCCAAGGTCAAATTGATTGGCGGTCGGTCACATGCAGTCCCGCAAGTATCCAAGTATCTATATATAGCATCACCTAAAGCAACTGCACCAAGTTGAAGTTGACAAGACCGCAAAAATTGGAGTTGTCCCAGTGCCTTTGATACTAAGGACTGCCAAATCACCACGCAGACAATACATTGAGGATATCATCGGTCTTCACATTTTATTTCCCCTCCTTTAAAGGGTAGCGTGGTAAATTTGTCGCCACACGGGGGATTTTCTGTTGCCAGGGGCTTTTTTGTCGCCATTGGGGAAATCTGTCATGACAAAAAGTCCCACAGAGGGACAATTTGTCGCCACGAAACAAAATGTTTTCTAAGGGACATTTTGTCGCCATGAAAAGGGGAAATAGGTCGCGAAATAAACCCAAAGTATGGGGAAATCCAAAGTACACGAAAATAATAAACCGAAAATACGTGAAATAAACCCAAAGTATGTGACATATAATCAACCCAAAGTGCGCGAAATAAACCCATAGAACGCGAACATAATAAACCCAAAGCACGCGAAATAAGTACGTGAAATCACGACCCAAAGTAAACCCAACGTACGGGGACAAAAACGTCGCGGCCTTTCGTTTGAAGTGGTATTTACAGTACCTGCTTGAAGTGCGGACACTGTGGCTATCAAATCTGTCACATGTCACCTTCCTATATTAGTGGAAGTTCTGGCACCTGTAGGCCGAAACCTAATCCCCGAATCGAGTATATCGGGGATCGGGGTATCCGTTTATTATTCATCTCACTTGTTCGAGTTCGTCGTTCTGATAACACTCCGAAGCGGGGTTTCCAGAATTTAGGTATATTCACTGGCCGAGTATTATATCTAACAAGTTTGCGCACACGCACGCTTTATTTAGTCACTGCGATATCTTTGCCACGATTGCGTGGCTAAGCACGGACGCCTGGGATGGAGTGAGGCGTTTTCGCCGTGAGAACGTCGCAGCCGGTGGCATGGCCTAGGCGCGACGCAGGTTGATTTGGGTCGCTGCCATGGATCCTTGGGTTGTTTTTATACGGAGTTTGTACGTTGGCGCCGTTTGTCGCTTCGGGTAGACTCCAAAATATCTAGAATACAATGATGTCACTGAAGCCATTAGTACGTGGGGGTTTGGCACGCATTAAACGGACAATGGAGCCGTCAGACGGAGCTCCTCAGGGAAAAGCTGCAGGCTTCCCTTGCGGCAATTCGACTCCAAAATCTGACCTTACACCAACTTAGATATGTTGTGGTAATAGTCCCAAGGATGCCTTACCCGCTAAAAGTCACTTCAATCATTGCCACCTCCTCAGAAATCAATCTGCGGAGATCATTGCCCGTACCCTTGACTGTAACATTGCAAAGATTGTCCTCAGCTACATGGCCTATGCCCCACGGACACAAATCACCAGACTGTTTGGACACCTGTTTTGCTATGGAGGTTACGGGATTTATACTGGAATATCCTAGTTCACTAGATATCAGAAACTCCCGAACTGTGTGGATAAACTCCTAAGATAAATAAACCCTAAGCTAGATATACCCGGAACGGTCTCGGACGGTTTCGGAGTCTAGCCTACCTGTGACACAGCGTGTGTCACAGCACGAACCTATAGATCAGTCAGCAGTCCAGTGTTGGTCCTAGGAGTCTGTCATAGGGGCCTGACCGGGACTCCCAGTCAGGGCTGCCTATACAGATTTCAGCACACCACCCCAGCACTGTGGGTGGTGACTGTCTAGGAGAGTCAGATAATGTAAGATAAGGTAGGGCAGGAGCCAGGTTGACAGACCTAACTGCTAATCCAACTGTGCAATTCTGAAACACAAATTGGAAACCCTCTAGCTAGCACAGGTGCAGAAACCTACGGGCATTGTGCACCCGCTAAACAACTGAAAAGCACCGAGCTAGCAAGCCAGAATATAACTTGTAGATGTCAAAAGCAAAAGCATAAACCATAAAAGTTGTTGAAGTCACCGGAGTTCCGCACACCACCATGTTGGTGTGCATCCAGAGTGAACAAGAAGTCAATCGACAGCACCAAAGTAGCCAGCCGTGGTCTCAATCAAGTCCGACCCGAAGGGAGGGTTCCCGAAAGGACCCCTCTCATGCAGAGCCACACCGTAGAAGAAGGCCATGTCGAAGCTCAAATCTGCCTGAGCAAGATCCTGAAAGATGTCAGGGGGCTCAGGCGGCTCAAGCGGTGGCACATTGTCAGCCACAAAGAAACCCTGAGCCGGGATCACGGATTCAACAAATTCATTCGTGGAGAAAATTGACGGAGTCTCCCAATCGAGATCACCACCAGGCGAAGGCAATCCCCCAGCCGACTGAGCATCGGGCACAGCTGCCACTCCCATGATCGAGATGCAAAGAACGAGGGAAAGGAGGAAAGGAATTCCCCACGGCCCAACCGTGGCAGGAAAGCCCCAGGGCGGCTTCCCACAACCGTAGGACCTCTGCTCGTCTACGGGCGGCCCGGAAACATGATTGGCCGACGGAGGCGAACCCCGCGGCTTCAGCCGGAAGCTGCCGTCGGCAAAGTCCTCGTAGTCGTCGGTGTCGTAGCCGGTGAGGTCAACCGGCGCGATGGCGGCGTGGTTGACAGTCTGAACGAACCCAGGGAACTCACCGTCCGTCGTGGCAGTCACCCGCGCCGATTGAAGCGGCACGGGCTTCACATCCTCCTCCTGCGAGACAGGTATAGCAGGGGCCGGCACGGCGGATGCCGATGCCGCCGCACCACCTGCCGGAACCTGCTCCTCCGGCATGTTCCCCGCTGCCGCGGGGCCGCACACCAGAGCCGATGCATGCGGCTCGAGAACCGCCGGTGGTGGGAAGGATGCGTGGGTGTAGTGCACCTTGCAGTTTGCCGCGGCATGGACCTCCGCGGCGAGATCGTCCAGCCGCTGATGAATGTCGTCACCTGCGGGCTCGTCAGCAGGCTGCTGCGGCTCTACCGTGAAGCCGTAGGCGGACACGTCGATCCCGCCCACCGCACCCGCACAGAGTACCGCAGGCGGCCCGTACGTAGATGCCGCAGTGGCAAAAGCCTCGGCCCCATCATCCGCCGCCTGCTGGAACAGGGCACACATGGCCAATGCACGCACTCCCTCCGCGTCCTCCTCGTCGATGGGAATGCAGAATGCCGCGGCCGAGTGCGGGGGATGCTGACGCCCGCCCAACGGACAGTCGCGGTAGAAGTGGTACTGCTCACCTTTTCCCGCTTTCTTGCACCTCCCGCAAAAGGGCTTCGCCTTTTGGTCGTCACGGTCGAAACCGACCGCAGGCAGCGGGTGCGTGCCGACACGGAATCCCCGCTGCGTACCGCGCTGCTGCTGCTGCCGCTGCTGCCGCTGCGGCTGCTGCCGCTGCTGCTGCGCCGGTGGCGCATCCGTCCCGCGCTGTTGCCGCAGCAAATCCTGAAGCTCGTTGATCTTGTTGAGGAGAGCGCCGTACTCCGTGCTGGAGAGCTGCGCAGAGACGCCGCTCTTGCCCGAAACCGCCTTCCCCGTCCCCGTCTGCGCCCAAGCCTGATAGATCTCTACCACAAGGGAGCGGAGAGATGCCAAGGAGACATGCGCGAGGTCGGCCGCGAGAGGATACCGCACCTTGACCGCGGTGTAAAACACCGGGTCCAGCCGGTTGTACAGGGAGAGCTTCCTGGTCTCCTCGGTGGGTGTCCAGTCCGTAGCTTTGTTATCCCGCACCAGACGCTGTTCCCGAGCCAAGATGGGCTGCGGGTCAGTGTCTGCGGGATAACGCAACGCGGCGTGCTCCTCCTGGTGCGACTCACGTAGCGCCACCGGTACGCAGCCCTTGATGATGTCCACAAGAGCTCGCCGTCCATCACGGTCAGACGAGGCGTCGGTGCCAGTCAGCCAGACGTAGGCGTTGCTGTGCTTCTCGACAACCAGAGCCAGAACGTCGTAGAGCAAGCCGTTGACCTTGGTCACCACACGAGCCAGAGGGTCGTCGAGGTCAAAGGATGCCAGCTCCAGCCCAGCCGAATGAAACTCCGTACGCAGCTGCACCACCAGCTCGGAGAGGAGGCCAGCGTCGTCCGTACCGCGGAAATGGTGCTTTTTGTCCCCAAGGACATCCTCTCGGACACCCTTGGCCCATTGGCGGTGCAGCCGCGTTTTGTAGACGTCGTCAACCAGCTTGCTCTGCTCCTGCAAGTACTTCCTGGTCGCCACGTCTGCATCTTCGTTGGAATTCGGAGCGGGGTTCGGAACAGTTGGCGTGCGCACCGTCGGACTGTTCCGAACTCCGTCTAATAGCCTCAGCGAGGCGTCGATGTCACTGTCCCTGTCCAGGGACTTCTTCGCTCGGGTTAACATACCCATTCTCTGAAAAGCCAGAGGGGAGGTGGTACGCAGTCGTGCGGTCGGGTGTGGTAGCGGAAAAATGGTAATGGTCAGCAGCGGAGAGAAGCTGAGAGAGCGGAGCGGCGAGGGGCACTCGAAGATGTCGTCGAAGTCGAAGGTGTCGCGAACACCAGCCCAGAAAACAGTAACCAGCAGGGCCAGTGCTGGTGCAAAACTGGATCCGAACTTTGCTAAGACTAGTCCGTAACGAGGCGCGGTCCCCATGGCCGCCACTCACAGTTGCTTACCGCAAACAATTCATACCATAATTCCTAGTCGCACCCAAACGCGCATGTGCGCACCACCTCTCCAAGCGGCCGTTTAGCCAATCATGGCCAAATCAGCAAGTGGAATAAAAGCGTGGATGGGGCCACGACCTACTGGAATATCCTAGTTCACTAGATATCAGAAACTCCCGAACTGTGTGGATAAACTCCTAAGATAAATAAACCCTAAGCTAGATATACCCGGAACGGTCTCGGACGGTTTCGGAGTCTAGCCTACCTGTGACACAGCGTGTGTCACAGCACGAACCTATAGATCAGTCATCAGTCCAGTGTTGGTCCTAGGAGTCTGTCATAGGGGCCTGACCGGGACTCCCAGTCAGGGCTGC
This sequence comes from Cymbomonas tetramitiformis, assembly GCA_001247695.2. Classification (NCBI taxonomy): domain Eukaryota; kingdom Viridiplantae; phylum Chlorophyta; class Pyramimonadophyceae; order Pyramimonadales; family Pyramimonadaceae; genus Cymbomonas; species Cymbomonas tetramitiformis. The sequence goes on from LGRX02006707.1 coordinate 29,638, forward strand.
CTATACAGATTTCAGCAATTTATAGTATTCAAGACGTGGCTACTGCCACGTGCATCACCGAAACCATGTCCACCCTCTGCTCAACCAAGGAGCACGTCTACTGGCAGACTGGCCACACCGACCGAATAAACAATCCTATGCTTATTTTTCTTTATAGAAAATACAGTGACGCATGGCTTAAAATTATGCTGCACAATATGGAAAGGGACAGGAGAGATCCCCAAAACTCACGAAGAGTGTGATATATATATATAGTTAAGAGATATATTCACAGCTTCAGGAAACAGTCAAGAACGGGCAAAACGGCTAAGACAATTTGATAACACAATTACTCAGGGTTTTGTGTGTGTCGGATTGTCTGTCGGAGAGCACGTGACAGACTGCAAGTGACACTCACAGTGAGGGGTGACACAGATAGGGGGTTGATTGTCAGTGACACAAAGTCACCCCCTTCACGACACCACCTCACCCCGAAGGTGTGAGGTCACAGGCCGGATGCAGCAATTCACCCTAGGTCCTAGCTAGTACACAAATGTTACTCGGCCCAATGGGACCTTTTTCAGTCCATCTAGTGGCGGATCCCCGCGTGGGCGATGGCTAAGCAACAATTGCATGTCTAGGCTTGCTAGGTCACAACACGAAACTGCCGATGTCTGTTCTAATTCTTGGTGGGGATGAATTTCGGCGGCGGTGGTGCCCTCGATGGTGGAGGGTGTCGAGTGCCACCAAGGTGACGGTCAACCAATCCCTGTACGGTGCAAGAGCCAAAAGCGGCCAGGCACCACCATAGCGAATGCGTCGATGGAGAGGGGGTAGGGAGGTGGAAAGTGAAAAATGCGGAGAGGGGATGTGATTGAGTGCATGGGAAGAAACCCAAAAGGGACGATGGCGAGGGGCGAAGTGAGTGCGATAGCACCACCAGACACCACCAGATGGTGACTAGGGGGCGTGTAAGGCGAAGGCGAGGGAAGCGGAGAGATGAAGTCGTGGAAGTCAGAGAGCTTGTCGTCGACGACGGAAATGTTGGTGTCGAGGTTGATGTCTGGTGCGCAAGCACCACCAGACACCACCAGAGCGTTGCCAGAGGTAAAATGTCGTTGTCGAAGTAAGTTCAGCGTAGAATGCAACGCTACCATGCGGGCACGCTGACGCAAAGAAGCCATGACCACTGAAACTGTAAAATCTGAAGGGGAAGAGGTTTGGGTTTGTGGCGACAACTTAAATTTCTGTAAAATTAACCATTTCCAGCGATGAAAAAACCAATGATGGGTCAAATTTCGCGGGGAAAACGCCGGTCAGGTCAAAAACTTCGTGAGATAAGCCAATTTTGCTGCAGGATAAGTGCTGCCAGTCAGAGCGTAAAGTAAAATCGTGTTGACAAAGTAGATGCGTTGATAAAGAAATGGACACGAAAGAGAACTCAAAGGGAAAACGTAGATGAACGAAGATGCGCGGAAGAGATCCGGGAGATACGTGGCCGCGAATAGATACGTGAAGAGATACGTGAAGAGATACGTTGAAGCAAACGTTGAAATATAGATGCGTTGAGGATACGGCGCGGCCGAAGATACGAAGATGTGTAGATACGTAGATGCGAATAGATACGGGAAATAGCTAAGCACCGCTCCCGAAAATACGTGGAACCGGCCGATAACCTCACGAAGAGTGTGATATCACTCACGCGTAACGAAAATCCTGTATGTTCCTTGAATTCAAAGCATCGATATAGGATTTTCAAGGATATTTTAAGGGATATATCGTGATATATCGTGATATATAGGGGTATACAGGATTTTTCAAGGATACGTTGTTCAAGGATTTTTCAAGGATATTTGTTGTGTCCTTGAGTCTCCTTGAACAACGTATCCTTGAAAAATCCTGTATATCCCTATATATCACGATATATCACGATATATCCCTTGAAATATCCTTGAAAATCCTTTATATGCTTTGAATTCAAGGAACATACAGGATTTTCGTTACGTGAGTGTATATATATATAGTTAAGATATATTCACAGCTTCAGGAAACAGTCAGGAACGGGCAAAACGGCTAAGACAATTTGATAACACAATTACTCAGGGTTTTGTGTGTGTCGGATTGTCTGTCGGAGAGCACGTGCCAGACTGCAAGTGACACTCGCAGTGAGGGGTGACACAGATAGGGGGTTGACTGTCAGTGACACAAAGTCACCCCCTTCATGAAAAACCCCATTAATGGCTTCACACTCTCTCACTACACATGTACACAACCTACAAGAATCTACAAGGAAAGCATTTTAACGGGATGAAAAGGACTGGTAGTATTATGGCCTCTATGGGTTATGCAATTGACTCCAAGCTTTTCCCTGAATGTGAAACAGGGTATAATAACAACCTTGTGTCCTCTATTCCCAAATCATTGTATGACAGACACGCATTGTGAGCAGTGCCATACATAAATACAAGATTAAGCACACCGGATTCTTTCTCACCCCCTGCGGTGGGATGCCGAGAAAATGGACTGATATGAAGCACTCCGCTCTCGGCGCTATCGGGCATACGCCCCCGGCATGGTTGGAAAGTTTGGAGGCCGAAATGTTGATAAACCCGGGGAACCAGGACCCCATAGCTAGATATGTTAAATACTGCTACAGAGATGCCCATGACATTCCTAAAGCAAATGAATTTCACTGGAAATGAACTGGAGACAAATCATCCATCACTCTGATGAAGCATCCAAAAACTTGACACGGAAGCGATGACCATGCAATAACGAGCAGGGGTTCACCAGCGTAGGAAAAAATCTTCAAATTTAATTAGTTTAGGCTGTGGCGAGCTATTTCATAAAGGTAACACGCGACAGTGTATTCGACCCCACGGCAGGATGTAGCAAAGTGAAACACTGTATAGCAGAAAGCGTTTCGTAGCAGATAGCACGACACGAAGATCACGAGAGTTGACGACAAAGCACACACTCATGGGGATGCGACGCTGAAATGTCTCCCAACTGTCGGAGAATTGCAGTGTTCTACTGGGGCGCTTATCATTGTTCCTTTTGATTTCGCAAAAGGGTTGTAGCTTCCGTTCGTGCGAAGGTTGAAGATGAAGTTAAACAAAAAAGGACGAGAATGTAAACAGCAGCCTACCCTTGAAGAATTAGAGGACAAATTTTCCCAGCAGCAACACAATCTACGTATTGTGAGGGCTCCCTCGCGCAATTGTACAAGCTGTTGCAATTTTCCCAAGTTCTAACCAGAATTGTTTACAAACATGTACTGCACGTGTACTTACTGAAAGTGCAGTCCCATTTTTTCTCACCTGTGCTACGAGGAACCTGTGAGTGCGCTCACGATTGGCTATTGGCAACCGCGTGTCTTGAAGTGTTGCAAGTGACACATTGGTAGATAGCTGCGTCTCACTGCGTCTCACCGTGGTTCACTGCGTTGCAGGGACGAGGTCGACCTCCAACCCCCTCTGCTGGAAGAGACATCAGGCCTATACGCTACCCACCAGTATGCCTCGTGGGCCTGGCGTTGATCGTATGCCTGGCTTGGACGTTCCTGAGTTGGATGGGGAAAAATGTGCCAGAACAAACTTTGGTAATAATCTGCTAGGCTCCCGCCATCATCTTTCGAAACTCCGCGAGCTCGTTCTGCGGCTGCTGGTTTCATACTACTGATTGTTGGTTGGGTGCAAGCAACCTCGTTGAAAGCAGGCTCGTGACGACCGTCACTTCCATGGTTGTTTCTGCAGTTAGTTTGTCGCACAGACCTTCGAGCTGGCACACAGGCATGTTGCCTCTCTTCTTGCAGGCGGATGACAAACTACCAGAAACAACTTTCGATAAAGACTTGATGGACTACGGGAGCGGCATTTTCGAGGAGGCGGTAACTTCTGAGGCAAAGCAGCCCTTGAAGGTCAGGTCCGCCGCATATCACCACATTTCCAGCAGGGTGTGTTTGTCCGACCAGTAAATGACTATGGTATGTTGCTTTCTGGCCGTCAACGCTGTCCCGGGTGTCAGGTAGAGGACGAAATTAACATTTGGAGCTAACAATAGTGATCAAGGAGTGTTGGGTTTGCAAGAGATGGAAGTGGTGAGCACTCCAGGCGGACGCTGCAGGTAGACAGCTCTGTCGACCTCCATGAGACTCAAGCTGAAGATCTACACACCAACGATGCTCGCCAAATTATTGTTTTTCTTGCTGTGGTATGTTTGCACGCGACGCCCAGCCCATCTCGCCTGTAGATCACTTTGCAAAACCGCAATAGCACTCGGCGACTTACTTTATCTGGATCAGCACCTTCGACGCCTCCCTAAGCCCTGTGGACTATGTTGTAGATCACTTTTTGAGGTGAAACACTGAGTTTGCACTTTAAATCGTGAACACTCTTGCCCTTTAGCTACATTTACCAACTCATCAAGACCTGTGGCACCTCAAAACCCTAAATCGCAAGTGAGAATGAATCAACCAATATGACTTCACCATACGAGTCAAGGCACGTGCTTGACTCGATGCATGTCCAAGTCGACTTCGTCCCCGATAGGGCATAGACAAGCACTCCGAACCCCACACCTAGCATGCTCTTGTCACCTGAATTCAGAGTCCGCTAGCATGCTAATAGCCAACAGAAAGTTAGCCATCTCATGATACAAGGCTGTCGATTCCTCCACAACTTCGGCATATTCAACAAACAGACAGAAGGTACAGTACGCCATCTTATGGCGGCGTATGCCCTCCTTTAATGGAGATTTAACTACCCGTTTAAATAAAAACTATCATGTACATTTGTGAATATACGCTTGTGTACGAACACTTATGTAGTGCATGTATGCTTTCTTACAACATCCTCGGTGTCGCAATTTCGATGTGCTCTGGGGAATTATTCAGGATTGACAAAGATTGACTTTGATGATGCACTTTTGGCCCATGATATACGATAAAGCTATGATGAGAACAGAAAGCGTAGCAATTTTTGAATCCTCTTTGTTGACGCACGAGCCTTTGCAAGTGTGATGACTTAAATGAAAGGCCTGCCTTTGAACGTTTTGCTTTCAATGCCTAAGGCGTCGACAAAGGCTCTCAAGATATTCCTGGTCAAACAAGAAGAGGAGGACAATCAAGTGGCCGTTTGGGACGTGTGCTCAACAATACGGTGGGTGTCTCCGAGTTTCATCGACACAACTTGAAAGAGACGTATGTGCTTTCACTCTTCCACAATCCTGAGGAGTTCCATGAGACATCCGAGTTGGGATGTATGACAGTTGTAAGTGTCTTTGTATGACAACTTGCCATGTCATATCACTGCTCCGCTCCTGCAAGTGTGAAGTACACGTGTATAGCTCCCGAGCGCTGGATGTGACGAGGCGTGTAT
>LGRX02006708.1:0-35597 GCA_001247695.2 Cymbomonas tetramitiformis
CCGTGACATAATGTTATGTGCATCTTGATGTGGCGCTTTGGAGTTCGATCAAGTTTTATCGACGGACTCCAAATCTGTCAGCGCTCCACATCATAATTTATATCCGTGACATAATGTTGTGTGCATCGTGATGTGGTGCTTTGGAGTTCGATCAAGTTTTATCGACGGACTCCAAATCTGTTAGGGTTCCACAGCGAAATATTTTTGCGTGGGATATTTGTATGTGCATGGTGATGTGGCGCTTTGGAGTTCTGGACGGACTTGAAGGCCCAAGACTCCGCCTTTACTGAATTGACTTATGCTCCTGAAACCTAAGAGTAAGTAGCACGTTAACACCTTGCCCCAGAAACATGGGGGCGAACCGTGGAAAACAGGCTGTTGTGAAAGCTATTGCGAAGAAGAAAGAAGAGAATGTAGTGAAATGTGTGGTCCGCGATTGTGCGGTCCCGAGAACTATTGTACCGAAGATCCAATGCAAGACGTGCCAGGGCTACTTTCATTTCGCGTGTTCTAGCAATGAGGAGGTTGGAGTAATATGCAAGCAGTGTGGTCCTCGGCCGGGGAAGTGCGTTTATTGCAAGAAAAGCGCGAGCATTCTGACTTGTGGTGTTTGTGGAGGTGGTTTCCATCCCTCATGTCAGCGAAAATTCGGGACTGCCGATTGTGGTTTGCTCACAAATCAAAAGAACTGTGGGCGCAAGGAGTGCGAGCAGCGATCAGAGTGTACTGCTAGTGAAGTGGCGGAAGATGCCACCGAGGCCACCGTTAAAACGCTGGCCGCAATTGACGCTCCCCGCGCGTTGGCGGGCTTGGCCAAGGAAGCGCAGAGTTCTCGAAGAAAGTCCTTGGACTGGCCTACTAGCGCGCTGAAGACCGGCGACGCTGGTGAGCACATTTTTCAAAGTGGTCAAATAATATAACGTTGTAATGAGTTTTTAGTTCTATTTATGTTTCTCGTCCTACTTGTGTAAACGTGCTTGGTTTTGGGGTTCTATGAATTAGGTGGGCTCGCCACGGCTCCGCCCTCACCCCCACCGCCAGCACCAGATGAGTCCTGCTTCATATGCGAGAAGGACGATGGACGTGGTGTCCACAGGTGCTCGCACTGCAAGGCTAGCTACCATAACGTGTGCATGGTAGCCAAAGGCATTGAAGAGGTGAACAATTGTGGTAGGCCGGAGTGCATGGCGAAGCGCACGGTCTACCCAACCTCCCAAGCCGAGAGAGACGCTGTGAACCTCGCAAAACATGGTGCCATGCTCCTGGAAGGCGCGCTCGAGAACAGTTTGCCGTTGCTTGCGGTGCCGTCGGCGCGGCCCCCGCCCCTTGTTCAAGCGGCCACACCCGAGGGCGTTCGGGTGGGTGTAGAGGGGCCGTCGGGAGGGGCGGAGCAACCCGCGCATGCTCCCGCCCCCACCAGCACGGAGGTGCCCGCACCCGACACCGCAGGGCTGGTAGTGAACGCGCCGTCGGGAGGGACGGCTCAACCCGCGGATGCTCCCGCCCCCCCGAGCACGGAGGTGCCCGCACCCAAGACCGCGGGGGTGGTACCGGACGCGCCGTCGGGATCGGCGGAGCAACCCGCGGACACTCCGGCACCTGCCTTGTCCATGCTCTCGGAGTTCTCGGCATCGGCTCCCCCACCCCTTGAAGCGGCCACACCCGAGGGCGTTCGCGGGGGTGGAGAGGGGCCGTCGGGAGGGACGGAGCAACCCGCGCATGCTCCCGCCCCCACCAGCACGGAGGTGCCCGCACCCGACACCGCAGGGCTGGTAGTGAACGCGCCGTCGGGAGGGACGGCTCAACCCGCGGATGCTCCCGCCCCCACGAGCACGGAGGTGCCCGCACCCAAGACCGCGGGGGTGGTACCGGACGCGCCGTCGGGATCGGCGGAGCAACCCGCGGGGGGTGTAGAGGAGCCGTCGGGAGCGGCGGCTCAACCCGCGGATGCTCCCGCCCCCACGAGCACGGAGGTGCCCGCACCCGAGACCGCGGGGGTGGTACCGGACGCGCCGTTGGGATCGGCGGAGCAACCCACGAACACTCCCGCACAGGCATTGCCCGTAGGTGGCCATCAGCGGAAGCCTCGGTGGGAGGACCTGGATCTGCCGCAACGTCTTCACTCGTACAACAAGTACATTAACTTTAGGCCGCGGTATGTGTATATATGGCGACGGCTTTGGTGGGAAGGAGGGATACGCCGAGAAATCGAACGGGAAATTCTCGTACGGCGGAGTGGTGTTTCACCAGGGTCACTCGGGGGGGTATGTGGTAGGCTCAATCCTGCACATAAAGAATAAAGGGTGGTTTGTCCATTGCGGGGGGCCAATCGATGGGCCGAACGCCGACCCGGAGATGTTTCACACCTTCCGCATGAACAAGCTGAACGTGGGCGTAACGGACAAAGCCCGAGGGGAGGCTTACTTCCGTGACAACGAGCAGATCGACAAAGTGTTCCAGGTCCTCCGGAAGTTCGTGCCTCAACAGATTGCCGTGGAAAAAACGAAGGGCTTCCAGGAGGGCGTGTCCGTCACGGCCCCGTTGAGGCAGGTCAATACGGCGGACCGGGTGGAGTTAGGACCCAGCGTTACCCGTGACGACTACCTCTTCGTCGACAAGGACGCGGCATCCATTGCCCCTAGCCGTGGGGGCGCGGGTTCCGAGGGGGATACGGTCACGGAGGATGCTGCACCGCCTGAGACAATTGCGTCTCAGGCGGTGAAAGGAAGGAAGCGCATGAGGTCGGATTTGGCTGACGGCCACACCTTGCAGAAGCGGGTTGCCGCGCCTGCGCACCTGGCCGTTCCACACCGAAGGGGGAGCCAAGCACCGAGCGACGTGTCGGGTAGGGCACTTGATGCTGGCACGGGGAAAGGCACGGGGAAAGCTGGAGGTGGTCGTTCTCGAGGCCGGAGGTCAAGTGTCGGCAGTGGGGTGCTGGCGGTCCCACTGGCGGCGCAGGTGGAGGTAGAGGAAGAAAGAAGTGGACCTTTGCAGGTGGGCGTGACGAGTGAACAGTTGGAGGAGCTGTTGAGGAAGCAGGGAGAGGAGTTTGGTCGGAGCTTGGAAGCGTTGGAGCAGAGACAGCAGAGCGCACTGGACCGGCGCTTAGAGCTGGAGCGCGCTAGTTTGGAGACGCTCGTGCCGCAAGTGCCGGCCTCCGAGGAACCGCGACCGGCACCTGTGGCGTCGGCGACGCCCACGGCGGAGCAAGGGACGGAGGGTGAGATCTCAGGTCTGGAAGCAGTTCGTCAGGGCGTCCCGCAGGCCCAGCAGCAGGAGGAACTCCTCCTGGCCCAGCAACTGCAGCAACCCCCACAGTCACAGTCTCAGGTTCATCAGGTGCTGCAGCCCCAGCAGTTTCAGCAGGTGCTGCCGCCTCAGCAGCTTCAACAGCCGCAGCAGCCCTTGCAGCTGCAGCGACTCCCGCAGCCCCCGTCTCAGCTTCAACAGGTGCTGCCGCCTCAGCAGCTTCAACAGCCGCAGCAGCCCCTGCAGCTGCAGCAACTCCCGCAGCCCCAGTCTCAGCTTCAACAGGTGCTGCCGCCCCAGCAGCTTCAACAGCCGCAGCAGCCCCTGCAGCTGCAGCAACTCCCGCAGCCCCAGTCTCAGCTTCAACAGGTGCAGCTACCCCAGCAGCTTCAACAGATGCAGCAGATCCAGCAGCTTCAACCGGTGCTGCAGCCCCAGCAGCTTCAACCGGTGCAGCAGCCTCATCAGCTTCAACAGCTGCAAGAACTCCAGCAGCTTCAACAGCTGCAACAACTTCAGCAGCTCCAGCAGCTCTCGCAGCTTCAGCAATCCTACCAGCTGCAACCACAATTGCTCGCGCAACCCCAGCTATTCGCGCAACCCCAGCTATTCGCGCAACCGCCCAGCTGCTCGCGCAACCCCAGCTGCTCGCGCAACCGCAGGTGCTCGCCCAACCACAGCAGCTCGCCCAACCAGCACAGCAGCTTTTCACCCTGACCGCGGATCAATTGCAGGACCTTGCTCGTGGGGCTTCACGCTCACGTGTTTCCTTGGAAGAGCTGTTCGACAGGCGCTAGCTTAGAAATCGTTTGCCTAACTAAAAGTGCTATTTGAGCTGTCCCGAGAGCCGCATCTTGGTGCTTCGTGCTACAGTAAGCTGCAATTTTTGCATAACTCTAATAACCTGACACTACGGTAATTATGTCACTTGCAAGTATTCATACATTAGATTGTGTATGAACATTGAAATATAAACATGGAAATGCACTTGCATATTGAATTGCTCTTTATTTTCAAAACATCGGCCGTGTGCATGACACGGCAACCATCCTGATATTTGCAGTGAACAAATTGGTCCCGCGCGGCTCCTGCAAAACCCAAAATATCAAAATATTGCATTATTTTGTTTCTACGAACCTTCTCCGATGTTCTCCAAAAATATTAAATCATACAATATAATTTCCCGCTTGTTATTGGCCTTGTAGCGACACATTCATATGCCGCGCATGCATGCCAAGTGCAAAATTCGATTTCCTGCCGTTTGCAGTGACCAAAATGGCCCCGCACGACTACTCCAAAACCCTAAACGTCAAAATTCATATTTTTGAGTTTGTCCAAACCTTCTCCAAACTTCTCCAAAAATATCAAACCGTGTAATATCATCATTTCCCGAAATTGTGCACTTTATAGCGGACCCCGCACACGCCGAACCCCCTCTCACAACTAATATTTCACCCACACCACCCCGCCAGCAACCCTAAAACCCTAAAATATTGGACATGCAACTTTTTACTGCCTTCTACTATCATGTTGCACCTTCCCAAACCTTGTAATGGCCTTTTATAAACTTATTAATGTGTCGCGCAAGCATTCCATGTGCACAACTTGATTCCCTGGTATTTGCAGTAAACGAAATGGCCCCGCACGGCTACTCCAAAACCCGAAATGTCAAAATTTTACATTTTTGAGTTTGTCCAAACCTTCTCCAAACTTCTCCAACCTTCTAACACTTCTAAATGTCATTTTTTCGAAAATTCGTCAAATTATGCATAAACGTACCACCCACACGTGCCACATGCCATAACTTCTGCGTTCCAGAAGATATCTAGAAGACATCCAGAAGACGTCTTCTACGCGTCTTATAATGTCTACCATCTTCTGAGTTTCAGAAGACGTCAAGAAGATCTTCCACGAAGACATCCAGAAGAGGTCTTAGAAGACATCCCGATAAGACGTATAGAAGACATATATAAGATATCTTTTGGGCGTCTTCTATACATCTTCCCCGAAGATCTTCCGGACGTCTTCTGGAACTCAGAAGATGGTAGACATTATAATAAGACGCGTAGAAGACGTCTTCTGGATGTCTTCTAGATATCTTCTGGACCCCAGAAGACGTCCAGAAGACGTCGCAGAAGACGTTCAGAAGACGTGTCTTCTGATTTTCCCAGAATTTAGGGGGGGCGTCAAATTCTGCTGGGGCTGTACCACGCCGTGGCCGCAAACTCCAGCGTCTCACTGTTGCACTGAGCTGCTGCCGGCTGCGCGTCGGTTACATTGCACTAAAGCTGCGCCCTGGCCGCGAGTTCCGGTGTTTTGCTGCGCTGAGCTGCCGCTGGCGATGTACTACTTTGCATCGTGATTACGGCCGTCAGCGGTTTGCTGTTGACAGTGCACTGATCGTGGATGGGGAAAGAGGCGTGAACAATAAGTCACTTCGTAGGTGGCGCTCACTCTGCGAGCTTCAGTGGCACGACACCGTGGTAGGCCGAAAGCTCCAGCGTCTCGCCGTTATCCTGTGCCGCTGCCGGCTGCGCATCACATTGGTCACTGCAAACCGCAGGAAATCGTGTTTTGCACTTGGCATGCATGCGCGTCACATGAATGTGTTGATAAAAGGTCATCGCCGAGTTTGGAAAGGTGCACCAAGTTAGTTGAAGGCACTAGAAAGTTGCATAGCCAAGATTTTAGGGTTTTAGGGTTGCTGGCGGGTGAAATATTGGCTGTGAGAGCAGGGGTTTCGCGTATGCGGGGTCCGCTATAAAGTGCATAATTTCGGGAAATGTTATTATACGGCTTGATACTTTTGGAGAAGTTTGGAGAAGGTTTAGACAAACTCAAAAATGTCATTTTTTGACATTTAGGGTTTTGGAGTAGTCGTGCGGGGCCATTTTGGTCACTGCAAATCGCAGGAAATCGTGTTTTGCACTTGGCATGCATGCGCGTTACATGAATGTGTTGATAAAAGGTCATCGCCGAATTTGGGAAGGTGCACCAAGTTAGTTGAAGGCACTAGAAAGTTGTATAGCCAAGATTTTAGGGTTTTAGGGTTGCTGGCGGGTGAAATATTGGCTGTGAGAGCAGGGGTTTCGCGTATGCGGGGTCCGCTATAAAGTGCATAATTTCGGTAAATGTCATTATACGGCTTGATACTTTTGGAGAAGTTTGGAGAAGGTTTGGACAAACTCAAAAATGTCATTTTTTGACATTTAGGGTTTAGAAGTAGTCGTGCGGGGCCATTTTGGTCACTGCAAACCGCAGGAAATCGTGTTTTGCACTTGGCATGCATGCGCGTCACATGAATGTGTTGATAAAAGGTCATCGCCGAGTTTGGAAAGGTGCACCAAGTTAGTTGAAGGCACTAGAAAGTTGCATAGCCAAGATTTTAGGGTTTTAGGGTTGCTGGCGGGTGAAATATTGGCTGTGAGAGCAGGGGTTTCGCGTATGCGGGGTCCGCTATAAAGTGCATAATTTCGGGAAATGTTATTATACGGCTTGATACTTTTGGAGAAGTTTGGAGAAGGTTTAGACAAACTCAAAAATGTCATTTTTTGACATTTAGGGTTTTGGAGTAGTCGTGCGGGGCCATTTTGGTCACTGCAAATCGCAGGAAATCGTGTTTTGCACTTGGCATGCATGCGCGTTACATGAATGTGTTGATAAAAGGTCATCGCCGAATTTGGGAAGGTGCACCAAGTTAGTTGAAGGCACTAGAAAGTTGCATAGCCAAGATTTTAGGGTTTTAGGGTTGCTGGCGGGTGAAATATTGGCTGTGAGAGCAGGGGTTTCGCGTATGCGGGGTCCGCTATAAAGTGCATAATTTCGGGAAATGTCATTATACGGCTTGATACTTTTGGAGAAGTTTGGAGAAGGTTTGGACAAACTCAAAAATGTCATTTTTTGACATTTAGGGTTTAGAAGTAGTCGTGCGGGGCCATTTTGGTCACTGCAAACCGCAGGAAATCGTGTTTTGCACTTGGCGTGCATGCGCGTCACATCAAAATTGTGATACCCCAAGTTTGTTCAAATGCTTGAGCATAAATATGCAAAGAATGTTATCATTATTGCATTGTGAATGCCAAATCACATACTATATATTATAATGCCAACATTACAACAGTGATAGCACGCACTCATGCTCGGCAGCAGGCATCTTGTACACATCCCCTCTTTTAACTAGGCGCACATCGGTTGCACGCACGGCTTCACAAGAGATCAAGCACTTTTTACTTGTGTCTAGAATGTAGTCATCTCTCACATCGGCATCTTCCCATTCAAAGTACCTCCCCGAAACCACAAATTCTCCCGGGGCAAAATATTGCCCATAGTCATCTCGGCGCCCCCTAGGTCCAACCTCCGATCCTCCGTCACGGCGGATAACGCCTTCACCAAGTAGTAGGCGTGTGTGCGGTCCGACGGGTCTCGGTGGACCGCGATGATGCATCCGCGCCGCACCGCTACACTCACATCACTCGCATACTCCTCCACCAACTCCCGCACCCTTGCCGCGTCCGCACCCGTTGCGGGCGTCAATTCCACCTCCCTCCACAAATCCACATGCGAGCTCTCCAAACAGTTCTCGGACGTCGCCATGGACGACACACATTCCGCATAGCATGACACGCAATAGCATGCCCTGTCGCGCACCAGCAACTTCCCCTCCACGCCCGATCGCACTGAATGCAGTTGCAAAGTGCGCTCCAAAGATTTGTATGCGATGCGCGCCGTGTGATCAACCGCCGACAAACCTCCCTCCACCTCTTTCGTCGCGTCCTCGGGAACTAGATAAAAAAATCGTTGATTGAATGCGGCCCTCGACTTCGTGTAACGAAGTTAGGGGTTAACCCGCCGTAATTTTTGGGCCAACCCGCCCTAACTTTCAACGCCATTTCAGCCCGGTGTACCCATCCAAGTAGCAGAAATTACAGTTTCCACACACAAAACTAACTACAGTGCGTGCTCATATATAAGAATGTCGAAACATTTGGGCCGCACCGAATATTCTTAGCGATATTTCCAAATTCGGTGTTTTTATCCTTACGAGCAAAGAAATGCTCCAATAAGGATATGCCATATATCGGACCAAATATTCTTAACTTCGCCGAGCACGTCACGCGGCACGTCACATGGTATTCGCGGTATAAGTACCGTATTCTTTATGTCTTTGAAAGTGACATTCAAACAATAGTTGGTACAGGCCGGCCTGTACCAGATTTGCTTGATATAGGGCGGCACATACCAAAATCGGCTGGCATATGCCAGCGGCCGGCTTGTACCGTAACATATATATGGCCTTATTATTATATACTCCTGCCCTTGTGTAGTGGTGGGTGACGTGCGCGGCTGACCTAGCACTACCGTATAGCGGAGGTGGGTCACGCGTGCGCCCTATTATATGTATATTGTTAACGATATGGCGTGCGTTGCGGCGTCCGCGGACAGAATATTCTTAGCTCGGAGGACATTAAGGATACTCCAAAAGTTTTGGTCCGTACCCAATATTCTAAGGGGATTTTCAGCATTTTATATACCGATATTCTTATAGCATGATATTCTTAAATGTGAGCACGCACTGTACAATAAACATTGCCAAGCATGGGTTGTATGCGATATCTCGAATTATTAAGGGTATTAGAGTGCTCGAATATCGCTCTTAGGTATTGTTAACCCGCCCTAAAATTAGTAGAATAGACACCCATCTCAGCTTCAACAGGTGCTGCCGCCTCAGCAGCTTCAACAGCCGCAGCAGCCCTTCTTGCAGCTGCAGCAACTCCCGCAGCCCCAGTCTCAGCTTCAACAGATGCTGCCGCCCCAGCAGCTTCAACAGCCGCAGCAGCCCCTGCAGCTGCAGCAACTCCCGCAGCCCCAGTCTCAGCTTCAACAGGTGCAGCTACCCCAGCAGCTTCAGCAGCCCCTGCAGCTCCAGCAGCTTCAACCGGTGCTGCAGCCCCAGCAGCTTCAACCGGTGCAGCAGCCTCAGCAGCTTCAACAGCTGCAAGAACTCCAGCAGCTTCAACAGCTGCAACAACTTCAGCAGCTCCAGCAGCTCTCGCAGCTTCAGCAATCCTACCAGCTGCAACCACAATTGCTCGCGCAACCCCAGCTATTCGCGCAACCACCGCAACTCCTCGCGCAACCCCAGCTGCTCGCGCAACCGCAGTTGCTCGCCCAACCACAGCAGCTCGCCCAACCTCAGCAGCTTTTCACCCTGACCGCGGATCAATTGCAGGACCTTGCTCGTGGGGCTTCACGCTCACGCGTTTCCTTGGAAGAGCTGTTCGACAGGCGCTAGCTTAGAAATCGTTTGCCTAACTAAAAGTGCTATTGAGCTGTCCCGAGAGCCGTATCTTGGTTCTTCGTGCTACAGTAAGCTACAATGTTGCATAACTGTAATAATCTGACACTACGGTCATAATGTCACTTGCAAGTATTCATACATTAGGTTGTATATGAGCATTGGAATATAAACATGGAAATGCACTTGCATATCGAATTGCTCTTTTCAAAACATCGCCCGTGTGCATGGCACGGCAACCATCCTGATATTTGCAGTGAACAAATTGGCCCCGCGCGGCTCCTCCAAAACCCAAAATATCAAAATATTGCATTATTTTGTTTCTACGAACCTTCTCTAATGTTCTCAAAAAATATTAAATCATATAATATCATTTCCCGCTTGTTATTGGCCTTGTAGCAACACATTCATATGCCGCGCATGCATGCCAAGTGCAAAACACGATTTCCTGCTGTTTGCAGTGACCAAAATGGCCCCGCACGACTACTCCAAAACCATAAACGTCAAAATTTTACATTTTTGAGTTTGTCCAAACCTTCTCCAAACTTCTCCAAAAGTACCAAACCGTGTAATATCACCATTTCCCGAGATTGTGCACTTTATAGCGGACCCCGCATACGCCGAACCCCCTCTCACAGCTAATATTTCACCCACACCACCCCGCCAGCAACCCTAAAACCCTAAAATATTGGATATGCAACTTTTTACTGCCTTCTACTATCATGTTGCACCTTCCCAAACCTTGTAATGGCCTTTTATAAACTTATTAATGTGTCGCGCAAGCATTCCATGTGCACAACTTGATTCCCTGGTATTTGCAGTAAACGAAATGGCCCCGCACGGCTACTCCAAAACCCGAAATGTCAAAATTTTACATTTTGGAGTTTGTCCAAACCTTCTCCAAACTTCTCCAACCTTCTAACACTTCTAAATGTCATTTTTCGAAAAATCGTCAAATTATGCATAAACGTACCACCCACGCGTGCCACATGCCATAGCACTTGTCGGAATCGGCCATACAAGCTTCGCACACCCGTTGCAATAGGTATATCTAATACTCAACAATTTATTCTACACACATACTTAGTATATATATCTCACCCAAGGGCAATTTTGTTGTAGCAAAATCCCCAAAGTTGCTTATTTCTAGGCATGAAATTTGGGTCAAAAGTGTCTTAAAGTGTGCAAAATCGAGGTGTAGATGCCATTCATCGACGAGGATGTGTTGGTTCGGTGACCACTACCATATAAAAAAACCATACACCTCATATGGTCAATACTTACTTTCCCGACAGTCGATTTCCCCCGAAAATACACAATATGACCTTAAGTATGGAAAACATTTGACAAATGATGTTTTTCGTTGTTTTTTGATATTTTTTTTCACCTTATTGCTTGAATATTTCGATGTATTGATGCGTTTAACTACAGCCACCATTACTAATTTCAATGCATTAGTAAAGACGAGTGTTTTATGGTCGAGGGGCGACCTAATACTCGAATAAGCGGTTGTGAGAACTGATTTTTGACACTTTTGATTCCTGGAAAACGTGTTTTTTGGTTGTATATCACCGATATATCGTTGTATATATCATGCGATCATGTATTTTATAGATCAACATCACTTTATAGGAGTTATGGAACATGTAACGAATCACCCACACTTACCAAGGTACCATATACCGTGAAAACGGCACATTTGTGAAACTGGTGCTTTTGGCAAAAAATTCCATCCGCTCCAGAGGGGTTAAGGACAGGGAAGATATCTTCCGTTGAGCTGGTACGGCCCCAAATCCAAATTTCTTTCGGCCCGTCTTCGGCCCGCCCGGTCCGAACTACAAAATGCCCGAAAATTTTAATCTTAAGTATGGGAAAATGCAAAAATCGTAAAATTTTCATCAGATTTTTAGAAATTTGCGCCAAATTGGTTCGGCCCCAAAGCAATTTCTTTTTCGGTCCCTCTTCGGCCCGGGCCTCATTTTGGCGACTCAGTTCGGCCCGGGGCCGGCCAATCGGGGTAAGATATCTTCCCTGGTTAAGGAAAGCGATTTGGAGGCGGCTATTCGCCTCCAAGACTCAGTGCGGAACTCATCGACTCCGCAGACACCACCTGCCTGTGCTGCCACCACCTGATCCGCACCATGTGCGGCGTGGATAGATGACCGTGCGTGTGACATTTGTTCACACTAATTCGTGGGCAATAATTATTATTGTGCTCAGGATGGAATCCACCAAGGTAAAAGTAACAAAAAAATTTCGGCTGAATTAAGCTAACCCGTGTGTAACGTTTTACCCCCCTGTATGTCACTCGCGCTTGTGACCATACGCGTAAACCTTTACGCACTCTTGTTGCACATATGTACACGCGCGGGCACGGTATGCATTACATATCCACGAGATGTTCAAATGTAATATTGACCGTGCAAGCATGAAAATGTTCCGAAGTTCAAACAAACACCACCACAATAAACTAGGTGCCATGGCTGGCCTAGTTTTGCATATTTTCAGTTGCGATCTAATAACCTGTGTTGTAGCCATTGGCTTGGATGCACGCACGCATTCTCTTATGCATACTGCCGCACCAGTGATGTCGTAGCTTAATATATATACTGTTCCAAATGTCATGCATCCGTTGTTGGAACTCGTCGAGATTTGCATAGTCGTGTAGGTGCAAATGGTACTCCAACCGCGACCACACATTCTCGATGGGCATGAGGTCTTGGCCCCGTGCTGGCCAATCCAGCAATCGAATGCCCATTTCCACCAACGTATAGCGTGCGCGCTTGTGGCTCGAGCACTTATCCATGGCGCAACACCAATCAGCCTCGTGCGTGTTCTTGGAAACGGACTTGATTTCCGCCAGCAGCTCGTCTCGGAAAAGTTCAATCACTTCTTGAGCACACACACCCCTATATGGCACTTCTTTACCGCCCCGTATCTTCTTCATATGCTTAGATCGGACACCCGTGGTGCCCGTCACTGCATGCAATGGTGTGCAACCCTCCCACGAAATGCCGCCATAAACATGGACTTGCTGATGGCCTTGCGTTACAGGCTGCGCTATTGGATCGTCCTTGAACATCCGAAACCTGAAGCGGGTACCCTTAACCGCCGGCCTCATCACGGCGATCTTGCTGTCGATAAACATGCCATGCTTGCATCCCGTGTTGCACCGATGCTCGACGATACAAGAGTGATGGCGCTTCGTGCAGCCAACGTGTGATGGTACTAACTGCGACTGGCTTTGTGATGCCACGTCCTTTTTCGCGCCAGGAACACGCTTGCTCAAATATCTCGCGCTTTGGCCGGCTACTAGGCCTCGTCTCCCTTTACGTACCACCACTTATTTTTTCAAAGCCTGCTTATCCTCGTCTTTCGCTAGAGGTGGTCGACCGGGACGCTTAGCATCGATCACATCTTCGGTTGTTTTGTAAAGTTGGATAGCATGTTGCACGACATCCTTGGAGTGCCCAGTCTCCTTCACGAGTCGTGTAACCCAATCCTTGTCGCCCTCCGTTTTGCGCCATTCAACTATCACTTGCCATCGTTTACCTATCGTGCTTTTAATGGGCGTCTTCTTGAGTGTCGCCATGGCGTGGAACCACTATATTGGCGAGCAAGTCGTACTTAAAATGAATTATGTGTTGGGTGGCCACATCCCGGCGGTTTTCAATAAAGCGTTTATTGCGAGTAGGGTGCGCCACTGGGCGTTGCATGATGTGACCCACATGTGTATTCCATCAGTGTATTGTGACATTTGGTCCCATGCATCGGGGGTGGGGCGCAACATGCTATATTGTTAGGTTTTTGCACGATCGGCTTCAGCTTATACATTAAATGAAGCACGCACCGGTGGCATTTCGTGGCGCTCCTGTGCCGCTATTATGGACTATAAATAGTATGCTTCGACCCTGATTATTGATTGAGAATCGCCCTCCGCAAAGTCGAGGGGGTATAACTCCACTATCTGTAGCATGAATCAGCCATCATGTTTATTTGCCTCCTCCCGCGCACATGACTTGGATGCGATAACCCTTCTCCCATAAGTCGGGTAGTGCACTCGGAGGACGTACATATAAGCACCCACAAAGTTCCCGCCAGGGAACCGGCAGGGAATCGGCTTTGGGGCTTTGGGGCGATGGGGGGTGGCTTACACTGGGGGGGCATGTATTTCCGGATTAGATTTTGCCGCCCACTGCCCTTGACACATATCCATAGCAAGGGTAGGCTCTATAGGCGCATGGTAGGTCGTGGCTTGGGCCTGTACTTAGGCAGAGGTGCGAAGTGGTTGTCGGGAATTTCGTACGATAGCCCTCGACGTCGACTACAGATCCAGCGGGCTCGAAAGAGGTACCGGATCGTCTATAATTAAATTTATAGATCGCTTGTAAAAATAATGTATATAAATGGGGTGGGGGGGATAATTAACATCAAATATGGCGCAATAGTGTAGTGGTAACATACTCGTCATGAATTCGAGAGACTAGGGTTCGATTCCCGTTGCGCCTTTTCCCAAAAAATAAATTAAAAAAACCCAATGGGTGAGAATGAAAAATTCTTGTTGAAAACTTTGAGTTGCGGCAGTCACTGGGACGTGTTTCGTACGATAGCCCTCGACGTCGACTACAGATCCAGCGGGCTCGAAAGAGGTACCGGATCGTCTATAATTAAATTTATAGATCGCTTGTAAAAATAATGTATATAAATGGGGTGGGGGGGGATAATTAACATCAATACTTACTTTCCCGACAGTCGATTTCCCCCGAAAATACACAATATGACCTTAAGTATGGAAAACATTTGACAAATGATGTTTTTCGTTGTTTTTTGATATTTTTTTTCACCTTATTGCTTGAATATTTCGATGTATTGATGCGTTTAACTACAGCCACCATTACTAATTTCAATGCATTAGTAAAGACGAGTGTTTTATGGTCGAGGGGCGACCTAATACTCGAATAAGCGGTTGTGAGAACTGATTTTTGACACTTTTGATTCCTGGAAAACGTGTTTTTTGGTTGTATATCACCGATATATCGTTGTATATATCATGCGATCATGTATTTTATAGATCAACATCACTTTATAGGAGTTATGGAACATGTAACGAATCACCCACACTTACCAAGGTACCATATACCGTGAAAACGGCACATTTGTGAAACTGGTGCTTTTGGCAAAAAAGTTCCATCCGCTCCAGAGGGGTTAAGGAAAGCGATTTGGAGGCGGCTATTCGCCTCCAAGACTCAGTGCGGAACTCATCGACTCCGCAGACACCACCTGCCTGTGCTGCCACCACCTGATCCGCACCATGTGCGGCGTGGATAGATGACCGTGCGTGTGACATTTGTTCACACTAATTCGTGGGCAATAATTATTGTTGTGCTCAGGATGGAATCCACCAAGGTAAAAGTAACAAAAAAAATTTCGGCTGAATTAAGCTAACCCGTGTGTAACGTTTTACCCCCCTGTATGTCACTCGCGCTTGTGACCATACGCGTAAACCTTTACGCACTCTTGTTGCACATATGTACACGCGCGGGCACGGTATGCATTACATATCCACGAGATGTTCAAATGTAATATTGACCGTGCAAGCATGAAAATGTTCCGAAGTTCAAACAAACACCACCACAATAAACTAGGTGCCATGGCTGGCCTAGTTTTGCATATTTTCAGTTGCGATCTAATAACCTGTGTTGTAGCCATTGGCTTGGATGCACGCACGCATTCTCTTATGCATACTGCCGCACCAGTGATGTCGTAGCTTAATATATATACTGTTCCAAATGTCATGCATCCGTTGTTGGAACTCGTCGAGATTTGCATAGTCGTGTAGGTGCAAATGGTACTCCAACCGCGACCACACATTCTCGATGGGCATGAGGTCTTGGCCCCGTGCTGGCCAATCCAGCAATCGAATGCCCATTTCCACCAACGTATAGCGTGCGCGCTTGTGGCTCGAGCACTTATCCATGGCGCAACACCAATCAGCCTCGTGCGTGTTCTTGGAAACGGACTTGATTTCCGCCAGCAGCTCGTCTCGGAAAAGTTCAATCACTTCTTGAGCACACACACCCCTATATGGCACTTCTTTACCGCCCCGTATCTTCTTCATATGCTTAGATCGGACACCCGTGGTGCCCGTCACTGCATGCAATGGTGTGCAACCCTCCCACGAAATGCCGCCATAAACATGGACTTGCTGATGGCCTTGCGTTACAGGCTGCGCTATTGGATCGTCCTTGAACATCCGAAACCTGAAGCGGGTACCCTTAACCGCCGGCCTCATCACGGCGATCTTGCTGTCGATAAACATGCCATGCTTGCATCCCGTGTTGCACCGATGCTCGACGATACAAGAGTGATGGCGCTTCGTGCAGCCAACGTGTGATGGTACTAACTGCGACTGGCTTTGTGATGCCACGTCCTTTTTCGCGCCAGGAACACGCTTGCTCAAATGTCTCGCGCTTTGGCCGGCTACTAGGCCTCGTCTCCCTTTACGTACCACCACTTGTTTTTTCAAAGCCTGCTTATCCTCGTCTTTCGCTAGAGGTGGTCGACCGGGACGCTTAGCATCGATCACATCTTCGGTTGTTTTGTAAAGTTGGATAGCATGTTGCACGACATCCTTGGAGTGCCCAGTCTCCTTCACGAGTCGTGTAACCCAATCCTTGTCGCCCTCCGTTTTGCGCCATTCAACTATCACTTGCCATCGTTTACCTATCGTGCTTTTAATGGGCGTCTTCTTGAGTGTCGCCATGGCGTGGAACCACTATATTGGCGAGCAAGTCGTACTTAAAATGAATTATGTGTTGGGTGGCCACATCCCGGCGGTTTTCAATAAAGCGTTTATTGCGAGTAGGGTGCGCCACTGGGCGTTGCATGATGTGACCCACATGTGTATTCCATCAGTGTATTGTGACATTTGGTCCCATGCATCGGGGGTGGGGCGCAACATGCTATATTGTTAGGTTTTTGCACGATCGGCTTCAGCTTATACATTAAATGAAGCACGCACCGGTGGCATTTCGTGGCGCTCCTGTGCCGCTATTATGGACTATAAATAGTATGCTTCGACCCTGATTATTGATTGAGAATCGCCCTCCGCAAAGTCGAGGGGGTATAACTCCACTATCTGTAGCATGAATCAGCCATCATGTTTATTTGCCTCCTCCCGCGCACATGACTTGGATGCGATAACCCTTCTCCCATAAGTCGGGTAGTGCACTCGGAGGACGTACATATAAGCACCCACAAAGTTCCCGCCAGGGAACCGGCAGGGAATCGGCTTTGGGGCTTTGGGGCGATGGGGGGTGGGACACCCCTTACACTGGGGGGGCATGTATTTCCGGATTAGATTTTGCCGCCCACTGCCCTTGACACATATCCATAGCAAGGGTAGGCTCTATAGGCGCATGGTAGGTCGTGGCTTGGGCCTGTACTTAGGCAGAGGTGCGAAGTGGTTGTCGGGAATTTCGTACGATAGCCCTCGACGTCGACTACAGATCCAGCGGGCTCGAAAGAGGTACCGGATCGTCTATAATTAAATTTATAGATCGCTTGTAAAAATAATGTATATAAATGGGGTGGGGGGGGGATAATTAACATCAAATATGGCGCAATAGTGTAGTGGTAACATACTCGTCATGAATTCGAGAGACTAGGGTTCGATTCCCGTTGCGCCTTTTCCCAAAAAATAATTAAAAACCCAATGGGTGAGAATGAAAAATTCTTGTTGAAAACTTTGAGTTGCGGCAGTCACTGGGACGTGTTTCGTACGATAGCCCTCGACGTCGACTACAGATCCAGCGGGCTCGAAAGAGGTACCGGATCGTCTATAATTAAATTTATAGATCGCTTGTAAAAATAATGTATATAAATGGGGTGGGGGGGGATAATTAACATCAATACTTACTTTCCCGACAGTCGATTTCCCCCGAAAATACACAATATGACCTTAAGTATGGAAAACATTTGACAAATGATGTTTTTCGTTGTTTTTTGATATTTTTTTTCACCTTATTGCTTGAATATTTCGATGTATTGATGCGTTTAACTACAGCCACCATTACTAATTTCAATGCATTAGTAAAGACGAGTGTTTTATGGTCGAGGGGCGACCTAATACTCGAATAAGCGGTTGTGAGAACTGATTTTTGACACTTTTGATTCCTGGAAAACGTGTTTTTTGGTTGTATATCACCGATATATCGTTGTATATATCATGCGATCATGTATTTTATAGATCAACATCACTTTATAGGAGTTATGGAACATGTAACGAATCACCCACACTTACCAAGGTACCATATACCGTGAAAACGGCACATTTGTGAAACTGGTGCTTTTGGCAAAAAAGTTCCATCCGCTCCAGAGGGGTTAAGGAAAGCGATTTGGAGGCGGCTATTCGCCTCCAAGACTCAGTGCGGAACTCATCGACTCCGCAGACACCACCTGCCTGTGCTGCCACCACCTGATCCGCACCATGTGCGGCGTGGATAGATGACCGTGCGTGTGACATTTGTTCACACTAATTCGTGGGCAATAATTATTGTTGTGCTCAGGATGGAATCCACCAAGGTAAAAGTAACAAAAAAAATTTCGGCTGAATTAAGCTAACCCGTGTGTAACGTTTTACCCCCCTGTATGTCACTCGCGCTTGTGACCATACGCGTAAACCTTTACGCACTCTTGTTGCACATATGTACACGCGCGGGCACGGTATGCATTACATATCCACGAGATGTTCAAATGTAATATTGACCGTGCAAGCATGAAAATGTTCCGAAGTTCAAACAAACACCACCACAATAAACTAGGTGCCATGGCTGGCCTAGTTTTGCATATTTTCAGTTGCGATCTAATAACCTGTGTTGTAGCCATTGGCTTGGATGCACGCACGCATTCTCTTATGCATACTGCCGCACCAGTGATGTCGTAGCTTAATATATATACTGTTCCAAATGTCATGCATCCGTTGTTGGAACTCGTCGAGATTTGCATAGTCGTGTAGGTGCAAATGGTACTCCAACCGCGACCACACATTCTCGATGGGCATGAGGTCTTGGCCCCGTGCTGGCCAATCCAGCAATCGAATGCCCATTTCCACCAACGTATAGCGTGCGCGCTTGTGGCTCGAGCACTTATCCATGGCGCAACACCAATCAGCCTCGTGCGTGTTCTTGGAAACGGACTTGATTTCCGCCAGCAGCTCGTCTCGGAAAAGTTCAATCACTTCTTGAGCACACACACCCCTATATGGCACTTCTTTACCGCCCCGTATCTTCTTCATATGCTTAGATCGGACACCCGTGGTGCCCGTCACTGCATGCAATGGTGTGCAACCCTCCCACGAAATGCCGCCATAAACATGGACTTGCTGATGGCCTTGCGTTACAGGCTGCGCTATTGGATCGTCCTTGAACATCCGAAACCTGAAGCGGGTACCCTTAACCGCCGGCCTCATCACGGCGATCTTGCTGTCGATAAACATGCCATGCTTGCATCCCGTGTTGCACCGATGCTCGACGATACAAGAGTGATGGCGCTTCGTGCAGCCAACGTGTGATGGTACTAACTGCGACTGGCTTTGTGATGCCACGTCCTTTTTCGCGCCAGGAACACGCTTGCTCAAATGTCTCGCGCTTTGGCCGGCTACTAGGCCTCGTCTCCCTTTACGTACCACCACTTGTTTTTTCAAAGCCTGCTTATCCTCGTCTTTCGCTAGAGGTGGTCGACCGGGACGCTTAGCATCGATCACATCTTCGGTTGTTTTGTAAAGTTGGATAGCATGTTGCACGACATCCTTGGAGTGCCCAGTCTCCTTCACGAGTCGTGTAACCCAATCCTTGTCGCCCTCCGTTTTGCGCCATTCAACTATCACTTGCCATCGTTTACCTATCGTGCTTTTAATGGGCGTCTTCTTGAGTGTCGCCATGGCGTGGAACCACTATATTGGCGAGCAAGTCGTACTTAAAATGAATTATGTGTTGGGTGGCCACATCCCGGCGGTTTTCAATAAAGCGTTTATTGCGAGTAGGGTGCGCCACTGGGCGTTGCATGATGTGACCCACATGTGTATTCCATCAGTGTATTGTGACATTTGGTCCCATGCATCGGGGGTGGGGCGCAACATGCTATATTGTTAGGTTTTTGCACGATCGGCTTCAGCTTATACATTAAATGAAGCACGCACCGGTGGCATTTCGTGGCGCTCCTGTGCCGCTATTATGGACTATAAATAGTATGCTTCGACCCTGATTATTGATTGAGAATCGCCCTCCGCAAAGTCGAGGGGGTATAACTCCACTATCTGTAGCATGAATCAGCCATCATGTTTATTTGCCTCCTCCCGCGCACATGACTTGGATGCGATAACCCTTCTCCCATAAGTCGGGTAGTGCACTCGGAGGACGTACATATAAGCACCCACAAAGTTCCCGCCAGGGAACCGGCAGGGAATCGGCTTTGGGGCTTTGGGGCGATGGGGGGTGGCTTACACTGGGGGGGCATGTATTTCCGGATTAGATTTTGCCGCCCACTGCCCTTGACACATATCCATAGCAAGGGTAGGCTCTATAGGCGCATGGTAGGTCGTGGCTTGGGCCTGTACTTAGGCAGAGGTGCGAAGTGGTTGTCTAAATTTTGTCGGGAAAGGGCAGAAAACTCGGCGATCATCTTCGAATCCTCAAAATTTCCCACGAGCTTCTCTGGAATTCGCATATGCAGGGCCTCATGGCTTTCAAGGATTGAATGATTATTCACCCATAGCTACAATAATTTCAGTGTCTGCTCTGCCTTTCTAGCTGCACATCTCAATGTTCTTCACGATGAACGCGTACGAATGCTACTTGCCGTTGTGAACAAAAAATACTCCGCCATTCTCGTTTATCATACGCTTCTCCCAAAAAAGCACTTGAATTTTTGGAAGGTTAGCTCCGTTCTGTATCTGAATTTCCCACGCCATTTTCGTTTGAACTCGTTTCCCAATCTTTCTCGAATGAAAAACTTCCCCGGTGCCCTTCGTCAGCGCGGCTCAACTGGAAACCGTTGACGTCCTGCGTGCACTTTATCCGCACCTGCATCAGGCGTTCAAGTAGTACTCACGCAGAAAAATGAATTAGTTTTTGAGTTCTACTCGTGTTTGACGCCTTTGGCAGTCCACGCCCTCTCTCGTCAGCAATGCCAGATCGCGGCAGTGTGCTCCAATATCAATGGATGAGTTCGGGGCTGTAACTTTATTCATTCCGAGAATATACGGAGATATCTTGGCGCTGTTTGTTGCATTATCTCGCCCATAATCTTTTCCCCAACCTTGTTTCCTGTGCTTTCGTCGGAATGTTCGGGGTTCACATGGCACCTCAGTGGCATAGTTTTTTCACCTTTACTCTCTCCCAAGAACCCAGAACCGATGCTACTGGCGCGAAGAAGGACTGATATCCTCACAGTTTATCAAAAGTACTCAAACATACCGTATGTGACATCGCTCAAGTTGACGTGGTCTGCCAACAAGTCTGTTCCGAGAGACCTGAACCACGCACCAGCGACCTGAACCGCACAACACTCAATTGAAAACTGCCTCCGTTTCCAGGAGGACATTTCCCAGTACTCCGCATCTCAAGACACAGGGCTAAAACCTCCGCAGGACCCTGCAGGGCGTCGGCCGTCAGCACTGAGTACGACTCAGACTGTTGCAGCTCGTTGACGTGGAGTTGTGTGCCCTCTGTGGTGTGAGTCCAGGGGCCCGCTCAGAACGTCAATTTTGCGGGAAAGGGAGAGGAGCAGGCGAAGCCGAGATAATTTTTTGACATCGCTTTCCACGAAGATTTGCCGCGATGAGAGCCAGGAAGACCTGGGTTCTGTGAGAGTCCGAGCGACGCCCGCGTACATCGCATTGGCACCAGCACGCCCCTCGTCCGTGCTGTGCCTCCTCCGCAAGAGTAGGGGGGCCGATGGAGCACTTCGACTGCAATGGTGCGGAGGCACTTTGCCGAGCGACGACTCCTTTTAGAGCACTTTAGACCTGACCTCCTTCAACCTGTTCCTCGCGCGGCGCGCAACACAAGCTATGCGCGCCCAAAAGGCCTGCAGCGGCCTGATATTCCTGCTGGGCTTCACCGGGGTCGGCCTGATGACGCTGCTCCCGGGCGGTAGCGCGCATCCGTCGGCACTTGCGTCACAGGTATCCTCCTTTGTATCCGACCAGGAAGAGGCACAGGTAGGGAGCGCTGACGAGGAAGTTGCACCTAGGGGCTCAGCGTCTGAAAGACGGCGGCTGGCGTCACTCGACAACGCGGGACTTCTGGGTAGCTTTACTGTGATGGACGGACCGGACAAGAGTACGGAGCCGAACACATATAGCTGCTTGGAGGCCTGCGAGCTCATATTCGGCAACGTGACCTCAGCAGGATTTGTAAGTTATGCCGGCTCCACATCGAGCTCGGAGATCACGTACACATGCTATGGGGACTACAGGGACAACGGTTGCGGGACAGGCGCGGTGAACCAGTCCCTCGAGACTGGGCCGAGGTACATTTTCGGGGAAGCGTTCTCGGTGTATGTGAAGGATCATGACTGCCCATTCATAAATTACTGCTGGCAAATATTCCCTCCCCCTCCACCGTGCCCACCCTCTCCACCCCTGTCTCCACCACCGCCGCCTTCTCCATCACCCCTCCACCCCGAGCCCACCTCTCCCACCCTCACCGCTCGCCCCACCCTCCACCCCTGTCCCCCCAAGCCCTTCACCTCCGCCTCCCCTTCTCCCCTCCGTCACTTCCCCACTAAGCCCGCTCCTTCACCGCCTCCCACCGTCTCCACCTCACCTCTCTCCCGCCTCCGCCTCTCCCTCCCACCTCCACCATCTCCCCGCCGCCACCTTCCCCACCCCTTTGCCTCCTCCACCCCTTCCCCACCAAATGCCACCCTTGGCCCCTCCTCCTCCGCCCTCTCCCCCACCCTCCCCACCTCCTCCGCCCCTCCTCCTCCTCCCGCCCGCCCCCCACCCCCGCCCCTCACCGCCTCCACCTCCACCACCGCCCCTGGGCCACATTCAGTGGGCGGTGTGCTTCGATGGGTTGTCACAATACCTTCTCTTGCCGTATGTCTATCGTATCAAGTCCATCTCGATGTGGATCAACATAGACAGCTCCCAGCCTCAGACCTCCCACTTTCTTCTGGATGCACGGTATTCCGAGGCAGTCGAGGCATCTGCGTTGTCTGGAGATCCCGAGGCGTACTTCAGCAACAGCGCGGTGGGTACTTTCTGGAGCAGCCTGCATGTCAACGCGAACCACATCGGCATTGCATGGGCCTCTCTTGAGCGTGGCGCTTGGATGCACGTGCAACTAGTCGGCTCGGATTTATTGCAGGCGGACCTGAATCTGTTTTCAGGGCTCATCGGCGGGAACGAGCAGTACAGCCGGGGCAACCTAAAGGGCTGCTTGGAGAGCGCCTATCTTTGGGAGCGACAGCTGTCAGATTACGAGCTTGAGCAGATTGTTGGAGGTCCGGAATACGAGTACATCTTCCTGGACATGCAGCTGCTACGATACTGGGAGATGGAGGAGGCAAAGGTATGGAATATAAACGCAGGGGGATTGTACGTGCGCGATGCGCTTGCACCGGACAACTTCGACCGCGCAGGAAGGCTTGTGAATGCGCCATCATGGCGTTACTACGAGTCGTTATGGATGTCGCATCCGGGCTGGCGCCCCCACGAGTTTGGGCGCCCCACTCTCCCTCCCCCCTCCACCCCTCCTCCCTCCCTGGCTCTCTATGCGGCTCGGATCCACCCCGCCTCGCCTCCACCACTGCCGCCCCGCGCTGCACTTCCCCTGGCCTTGCACCCTCCTCTTCCTCCTCCCGCCTGCGCCCCCACCCCGCCGCCATCACCCCCGCCTCCGTTTCCTCTGGGAAGCTCCAAAGCCACCCCCATCACCACCTCCATCACCACCATCTCCGCCACCAACGCCTAGCCTCCATCGCCACTGCCTCCCCTCCACCATTCCGCCTGAGCAAAGCACCAAACCCCACCCCCGCCACCCCCATCCCCTCCCCACCTCCCCGCCATTTCCTCTCTCCCGATGGCCGTTTCCCATCCCCACCCTCGCCTCCGCCTCCCATCGCCACCCCCACCACCTCTCCACCACCACCATACCCTTCTGCAGTTCTCCATCTCCCTCCATCACCCCCACCACCAGATCTCCACCCAGTCCCCCGCCGCCTCCCAGCCTCCGTGTCCCCTCCTCCTACTCCACCCCACCCCATTTCTTCCCTCCCCCACCCACCATCACCCCTCCCTTCCCCCCCACGTAGTCCGAGACCTCCACCCACCTCCTCCAAGCCCACCACCCCCACCTCACCCTCACCCCTCTCCTCCTCCTCCTGGGCCCGCCTCCCCCACTTCTCTCACACACCGCCTCCTGCACCATCATCTCCACCCCCATCTCCTCTCCCTCCTCCTCCAACCCACCCAGCCCGCCCCCACTTCCTCCTCCGGGTCCCCTCTCTCCAGCGCTCTTCGCTTACAGTGTGCGGTATGACGGCATCAACGACTACGCCTCATTCCCAATCCTCGATCAAGCAATGAGCATTTCCTCCTGGGTGTATATCTCCGCAGACCAGAATGAGCAGTCGCACTACCTAATGGATGGGCGTATCAACAGCCGCGATACCGCCAACCCTTTCTTCTCCAGCACGGGCACAGGAAGCCTCTGGAGCCGACTATACGTGGACGCAACGGAAGTGGCCGTGGCTTGGTCCTCCCTCCCTATTGGCTACTGGTTCCACTTGCATCTGGAGAGTTCCGTGTTTTTCAACACGCCAATGCACATCATGAGCAGTAAATTCTTCTCCTGGTCCAACGCGGCAGCTCCGCTTGGGTGCCTGCAAGGCCTCACCTCCGACCTGGCCTTCTGGGACCGTGCTCTGACACCAGACGAGCTCTCAGAGCTCGCAGGCATCGACCATGGGGGGCCCGAACAAGGGACCCGGCGGCATCTGCTTGCATATGACCAAGGCAACTTACCCGCCGCCATTGTGGCATACTATGCGATTGAGATGAGCCATGATAAGGCGATGACGGACCAGGTCGGAGGATATGCGGATGCAGAGCTCCGAAATGGCGCTTCTGTGGAGCCCTACGGCCCGTTTAATGATCCAGCAAACAGCCCCCGCCCACCCCCTAGCCCACCCCCCTTGCCCTCCATGCTCGCCACCACCGCCACCCTCTCCACCACCTCCATTTCCTCCAGGAGAGGCGCCGCCGCCATTGCTTCCATCGCCGCCGCTGATGCCTTCCCCTTTCCCGCCTCTGCCCTCTCCACCCTCTCCGCCACTACCTCCGCCCATTTCGTCCTCGCCTACAGTAGCTCCGACCGTGGCACCGTCTCAGCCTATTACTTCCACCGGCTCTCCAACACCAGCGCCAACTGCAAGTAACACTCCAGCAGTGTCTGAGGAAGAAAGCAGTGGATCGGATCTGGAGTCATTCTGGTTCATATTCTTGATGTGTGCATTCGGGGTCATTGCAGTGATGTGCAACTGTGTCTGGATTGGTGCAATGGCCCATCGTCACTTTGTGAAGTCAAAGAACCAAGTGCAAGATAAACCTCGTGATGATCAAGATGATAACAATGAGGTAGAAGCCGGCTCAAAGGTGCATCCATCCTCCAGTGCGGAGGATGATCAGAGCAGGCAGGCGGCCGTATAGCTGACAGCCCGGCGCGCAATTGTTGTGCGCAGTAAGTTGCAGTACTTGCAACTTACTCTATGGGCATTGAAAGCTGCCTTCCTTCTCCGGCAACTCAAAGATGATAGCCGAATTCTGGAGACATCGATGCTTAAGTACATCCATGCGCCCGTGCCACCTTTGAAAGGTGTCAGTCAAGGCAATACCATTTGCAATGCAAATTGCTGGTACATCCGAATGGGACATTGTCATGCCGATGGGACTCAAAGCAAGGCACGTAGAATGAGCGGGACTTCTAGACAGTGCGTGGCTAATACAGCTAGGAGGAAGGTGGATGATATTCAGTTCCAAACGTTGTTACAGAGTTAAGATCATAGCTAGCTTTCACTATGATTATGCGAAGAATCTGTGGTCGAATGGCCAGTAGTTTATCAGGCGCAGAGGTAATGGGTCCGCGTCTTGATCCCTCCCAACTCATTATTTGTTGGGGTCGCCATATCAAACATAAGGATACCTGTTTTATGAAAGTTAATGCGTGCGAGGGATGCCCTGCTACCCACATCACTTCACAGCTGTGGCGTCAAAAGGGACCCTGATCTTGTTCCAAGCTCAAGTAGAGTAAAGCGACAAGCAGATCCCTCATGTTCGATGTCGACAGCGTGAAGCCGGACACCTCGTGCTGGTTGTGCTTGGATTTGAATTTGAACTCACCCTACTTAAAATCACACCACGCCTTCAAAATCCTGGGATCGGCTATAGTAGCCTGTGTGGAAAGCCACCGATTGTATTGATTTTTTCTAACATGATAAGCCACGCCATCGAAAAGTGCATCCCGCCGGAACAGTTCAGTTTGTGCACGTGCTATAGAGCCGGTCAACCGTCGCCATTGTGGTAGTGCGGAGTATTCCATAGCCGCTCGTGCAGATGCTGACGGAAGTCCCTGCCAAGCAAAAGGGGAATGGAAAGGAGATTAAGATACAACGAGGTCATTTTTGGGTCAGTAATGAAGTGATTTGAGTCACGCCATTCCCCGCATCCCGCTAAAGGAAAAAGTGGACATCTCGTCATATTGTCGTGATTGGTGGCGTATGTTTATTTGCACGTGCACTGTGCCCACTTCTCTGACGATGAGGAGAACGCGGCGACGTTACACTGGCGGACAGTGTGGAGGAGCTGATTGTCACCATAAGGAATTACGCCCTGTTTTTATCCGTCCAAAAGCAATTGCCGCGTAGATCGATCGCCGCGTTTTTATTGGCTGTGCGACAGAGACGTTTCGAACTCCGTGATGACAGTTCGTGTCCTTGTCCCCTTCATTTCTCGATCCAGACATCGTCTTCATTCTTTGAAACGACAAGACATGGCCACGTCATCCTTTGTGGGAGACGCTCGTTCGCAACCCATCCAATTCACATGGTGGTGTCACAGAATCTAAAATGCATTTTCGATAACTTAAGCTGCCACACGGCAAGTGTTGCCGCGATCGTAGCGAATCCTGATTTTGAAAATATCTGTGTCAGAATGACATTAATCGAATATCTCGAATTTTAATTCCAATAAATAAAACGAAACGGGGCTATTTTCGTTTCAGACTGTTCACTGTCTCAGATCAAGATGGGCATCAGTCAGTGATGACACCAACGTTTACGTTTTTCGAATGCTTGATGAGATTTCTAATAACGACACAAGCTTTACTCGCAAGTCGCAACTCTTAGCTTTTATCACGACCAGCGCTGTTTTCCATTCGACATATCCGATATTAGAACCTGAGTTCTACGAAATCACCAGAGGATATTTTTTGATATGCACTGATACCCGTTTGCTGTTGAGCGTCACTCGAGCGGATATGCTCGCACACTCGCCTTGAAGCCAGTAGGGCGTTCAGAAACGAACGAACTGCATGTTTGAAAATATTACTAAGCTGAGTAATATGAGCCGCGCTTGCTGAGTCATACGCGTTTCCACAGGCTATTCTCCATGGCGCTATGAAGTCAGCAGTGAAGCGGGCGCGGCATATTGACCGGAAGGACCGCGTCCTGGATAGACACACACACACATATATACTTCAGAACTATTTAGAGTTTTTAATCTCTTCTTACCCCAAGAAGTACAACTCAGCCTGAGCTACTGTCAGATAGTATTTCTGTATATTCATATAGTAGCCACCGCTATAGTTTTCATATAACAGACTATTGGGGATACGTGAACCACTATGCATGTTTTTAGACGGTGTTTTTCTGTTACTATTCTCGGTTTATAGACGACGGGTGACCTGCCACGTCATCATAACGCGCAGTGTAATGCAGACACGTGGCAGCCACGTAGGTTACGATATGCATTTATGCGGTACGGTATGCCTTCATTATGCGGTTTGCCATTGTGGTTCGAGTGATCATCGAGCAATCAACGGAGAGAGATATCTTTTTTGGATTGGGTGTGTTCATAAACACAAGCCCCGCGTCAAAAAACGCGGCTATACAACTATCATCACACGGGTATTGTTGCATGAACGGTGTATATTCGTTTAACGTTACAAGTAGAATGTTTGCTAGTGTTAGTAGTGTTACAATATATATATGTCGCAAAAGCCATAAGTCAGCTGGTCGTACAACATATCATAGCGTTACTATTACATTGCAAAGTACGTAAGTTGCTACCAGGCAAGCGATCTCGAATTAGTTCATTCCACGCCTTTCAGACGCCGGAAAGTAATGGTCTACTAATCTATCAGCTCCCAGTATACTCCGTCTTCGTCGTCCATTGCTTCCTCGCACATGAATATTTCGTAAGAACAACGCATACACGCGAAATGTTCGGTATGCTCATTTATCGCAACAAGATGCGAACCAGCATTAAACCATATGCGAACGTTTGCAGGAAGGTCACAATAATCGCATTTCATCACGAGTTTGCCTGAGCGTGGTCAGTTGTTAGTTGCTAGTGTCAAGCTGGGGTGGCACGATGGTGAGCGTAAGCAGCAAATGAAGGCTAAGTAAGAGGTATTGAGCTTGTATACCTGATCAACTAAGGCAATCGCAACTGATACAGTACTCGTCGAAAGGTGTCGTTTCGTCATTCTGGTACCAACAGACCAATAGGCGTACAACGTCGACTGGAATAACCATTAATCGCGGAGTCATCCACGCTTCACCCCATGCATATTCAGCGCGATCGGGATAGCGTTCCGGCTCTACCAATTCAAAAAACAGATAAAACCGAGTTCGTCGGGTAAAGCGCCACATAGCCCATATCAGATCATGCCTGTGAGGCATCGGCGGGCGGCGGAAAGGGCGGTTTGCCATCGTTCTCAAAGTCCACTGGTGCAAATTGCATTCGGGGCATGGTCGGTGCTCCATCTCATGGCGATTAATGGCATCTACATCGATACTGGCACGATTCCGATGCACACCAAACCTAAACACTGAAGGCATCACGAGTTTGTAGAGGCGCGTCGCTCACTCTCTGGTAGGAGGTGGCAGGGGTGGCACGATGGTGAGCGTAAGCAGCAAATGAAGGCTAAGTAAGATGAATTGAGCTTTTATACCTTAGTCGGAGTCGGAGTCGGACAGCAACTGTGGGACTTCGGTATCCTGCCAGAACTCGCAATCCGCGCCAATCTTGGGCCAACATTTGTCCGCGCCAATCTTATCTTGGCCAATCTTATCTTGGCCAATCTTGTGATTGTTGGTTTCATCCTATTGGTTTGCGGCATTCACCTTGAGAGGCCCAAGCCCTCCTTGGCAATCTTTAAATCGCTTGAGGCCTTTAGGAGGATCATTTTCCATTTCTTCCTGGAAGACACACCGCTTCATCTTTGCATTATCAAGAATGGCGGATACCCATTACGTCCTGTTTGGGATTGTTCTTCCTTACATTCGGGAAATGCGTCAACTGCGTGAGGAATACTTTGTGCAGGCATGGGTCGAAGAACGTTTCTTGTGGGCGTTGGAAGAACAAGTTTTGACGTTTTCGGGCATGTTTGGTGATGTTTGGATGCCTGTAACTTTGGCTCACTATTTCTATGAATTACGTGATCTGCTCGAAGTCGATTGGGGGGATGTTCGTGATTGGGGAAATTTCTTGCAGATATTCCCTACCTCCAATTTTGAAGCCCCATATTACGATGATGAAGGGTTCCATTGGCAAGGACCTGGCATGTCAAACAACTTCAGATTCCGGCTAGACTACATCGATTTCGACGACTTCGCAAAACGGTGGCTTCGTGAATATCATTGGGCCTGGTACAACGGCTTTTACAACGAGCATGCAGATCCTCAATGGATCTACCCGTCGCGGTACGAGTTGTCTATGAGGCCTGCCTGCAGTCGATGCCGACGCATTGATATGGATCTTACCCGTATTGGCGACGGGTACATCTGCACTGACCTTGTCGACTGTCGGCGGATGACTCGTCTTGATTTGAATTGATGGTCGAATCTCAATCGGTGGCTTTAGCCACCACCCATCTATTCTAGAAAACAATTCTTCTCGATGCGGGCAACAAAATATCATAAGTCACGTGTATGGTACAAGCAATGGTATAAGAACCCCGATCTTCACATTTTTTATAATCATTGTATGTTACATTATTACACAGTGGTTGTATTACACAGTGGTTGTATTACACAGTGGTTACATTCCATGTGTATTCTATTCAATTGTGCATTATGACTAATCGTGGCTAATCGTGCAGGGATCCCGCCGACGGATCCGAATCGGTTGAGTCGTCCAAATGATGGCCCCATTCCGAATCTGTGTCCTCGTCAGCTATTTCAAGCTCAATCACACTATCGCAAGCCTCCCGATCGACACAGATGTAGCGGTGTGGCATATCAGTTTCTCGGTCATCATTGCAACGTTCAAGAACTGTCCTTCGAGAACCGCAATCATGGCAAAAAGCCCAGGTGTATAAGCGAGCATAAAATAGATTGCCATCTCCATCATAGGTAACTTGATTGCGAAACCAGCCGTTGTACCAGGCCCAATGGTGATCGACCAACCACCTACGCCGGAGTTCGGTTAAATCGCGATAGTGCATACCGCAAATCCAACGAGACCAGTTGCGAAAATAGGACGCCTCGCCGCGAAAGACATGTAAGTGCCTATAGCGAGACTGTCGAGCATATACATCGTCATCCTGCATTTCCACTGACCCCACGTCAGGTCCACCAAAGTATATCGCAAGCGTTACAGGGAACACTGCCCGTCTTCTGACTTGATTTGTGGTAAAGGGGTACGCAAAATAGCGCGGCGAACGTTCACGTGATTCAAGAGCCCACAGAAATCGCTCTTCCACCCACGCGTGCAAAAAGGATTCCTCGCGTGAACGGCGTCTTTCCCGGATGACGGGAAGAACGCATTCGAAAAGGAGATAGTGGCCGTGGGCTGTCATCAGGCGGGTGGCTCTCAGAATGGTAGGAGGTGGCAGGGGTGGCACGATGTATGGTGAGCGAAAGCAAGAAATGAAGGCTGAGTAAGAGGTATTGAGCTTTTATACCTTAGTCGGAGTCGGAGGACAGCAACTCTGGGATTTCGGTATCATCGGTATCCTGCCAGAACTCGCAACTCGCGCGGTCGACACATATGTATCGATGTGGGTAAGTCACTCGCATAACAAGGGAATCTGACCTTCCGCAATCATCGCAACAGGGCCGGTCGTATACACGAGCATAGACGAATTCGTTACCATCAGCGTCATAGTCAAGGAAGTTGCGAAACCAACCGTTGCACCAGGCCCAATGGTGATCATATAACCATCGTCGGTGGAGTTCGTTAAAACTGCGATACAAATTCATACCGGAAATCCAACTAGTCCGATTAAAGTAGGACGCCTCATTGACTCTTAAGCCGCCGACGTCGTCGTTCGCAATTCTCCGAGGATGAAAAAAAAACCGCGCAAGTGTCACAGGAAACACAATGATTTCTGAGGTAAACGTGCCAGGGATATCGGGGCATGTAATGCGTACTCGTGTTTCAAGGGCCCACAGAAATCGTTCTTCTACCCATGCGTGCAAAAAGCATTCCTCGCGGGAACGGCGTCTTTCCCGGATGGCGGGAAGCACAAAACGGAAAAGGACAATGTAGTAGTCTGGCATCTGGGTGTGTCGCTCACTGGTAGGAGGTGGGGTCTATCGTGAGCGAAAGCGAGAAATGAATGCTGATGAAGATATAGGCAGGCTTTATAATGCGTGACATTTTACAAACCAACGTAAGACATGTTACATAAAAAGTACAAATCTCACCCTACTATTGTCAAAAGGTCATCTCACAATGACACAACCTCGTTGCATATCGAAGTCTATGTGTTATTCTTATTGTTATTATTCTACGTGTGCCTCTTCAAAGTAGCCAATGCACCGCGATGTGTGTGCGAGGAGCTTGGTGTCATCATCTGCGGGCACACAGAATTCACAGGTGGATAAGAATTTGTGGCCAGCATGATAGCAAGGCAATCCTGCTCAAGAAAGAAAGAAACAAAGAAACAAAGAAACATATACCTGGTCATCAATCGAGATTGTCGGGGTGAAAATTCGGGTGACTCTGCAGTTTTAACAGATGGCGGCCAAGGGGTGTCAGACGAAAACGGGGACGGATTGGTTCTAACTCCAAGGCTCGACGCCACACGGGGTCGTGCCTCTCATGAAAATGTTTATGCCATAAATCGTTCCATCGATTCTTGTCCTCCCAAATAGGCCTGTTATACTCCCTCATACACTCTGGGCATTCGCCGTTTCTCATTCTAGCAACTGAATCCCTTTGCGCTTGCCTTCTCCTATCGTACCTCGCACGGATGAAGGGCAGAACAATAAAAACAAAACATGTTTCGGATCGACCGTCAGGTTGATTCGCTGAGCGTCCATGTTCTTGGAATGTTGGTAGGAGGTGGGTGGATGGTGAGCGTAAGCAAAAAATGAACAGGGATGCCGTGAAAGCAAGTTTTATATGACCATGCAGACATGTTGTGTTTGTTCCATCCATGTGATACGCGTTCCCAAGGATTCCTTGGGCGTCCGAACAATCTGAGTGCAAGGAAAAAGAACTAGGTAAAATGAGTGCAAGGAAATCAAACGTTGTAATACCACGATAGTTCAACATTAGATATTCACAATATATACTATTGTTTTACAACTTCTATATACAAGTTCATCGGACTGATCGAGTTATTCACACATCTGGGCGTCATCATCGGACAAGGACGACAAAGAGGCTT
The DNA here is from genome assembly GCA_001247695.2 of Cymbomonas tetramitiformis. Classification (NCBI taxonomy): domain Eukaryota; kingdom Viridiplantae; phylum Chlorophyta; class Pyramimonadophyceae; order Pyramimonadales; family Pyramimonadaceae; genus Cymbomonas; species Cymbomonas tetramitiformis. Next base: position 32,452 of record LGRX02006708.1, read on the forward strand.
CCTCGTCCGAACTCTCACCCTCTTCAGCCTCCGCGTTCTCTTTATCCTCTTTATCCTCTTTATCCTCTTTATCCTCTAATGGCATGATTGCGTCGCGCAGTAAGAGTTTGGGTGTTCTATGCTCGGGCGGCTCAAAGCTCTTTGACATGTCGCTGGCGATGACTCGTTTGACCAACAAGTCATATTGCTCACCCGGGATCCATCGCTGTGTGCTTGCATTGATCTTTCGGCGCTCCTCTTCCGTGTCCCAGTCCCATGCTACTAATACTTCGCTTGGTGTATACGGCGCCACCCGCTTGGTACGTTGATGCAGCCGGAAACTTTCAGGTTTCGATGCCTTCTCCTTCGAAAGCCGGGAGTCTGCATTCTGGGCCTCCTTTTGGGAGGCGCTCGTGAGCTTAAATGTACCACAAGTCAACCACCGCAAACATTTTTCTCCTGCACCAGAAAGAAGATAAAAGAGATATTAGATTGACATAAAACGTTGTGATGTTAAAAGCAGGTTGCGCGCAATCACATCAACAAACATTTCTCACCTTTCTCATTTAGCAGCTGCTCTTGTACCTCACAAAGGTACAGATATCTCGACCATCCTCGGCTCCTTCCCAGAGCGATACGAAACGGGTATTCCGTCCGGGCAGTCTTCTCGGATTCGGGAGCAATCAACACAGCCATGTTACCTTTCTTCATCTTGCTGTAGCTCACATCGTAGTCCGGGTCGTCAGTTTCTCCCAGAATGTATTGCGCAAGATGATCTCGAGCTCGTCTTCTAATGGTATTTTTTTTGTGCCCCGATGTAGATAGGACGAGGTACTGGGCGCACGTGAACCGCTACGGAGTCCCGAAGGCCCTGCACGTAATCAGCCAGTTGTGCATCCGTGTATACACGTTCAATATCATTCGTATCAGCCATTGGCTCATCGACAATCAGTACTTCCGCATCTCGCCCGTTCGCGCTCAAAGCACCCGAAGGAACAGGCATCGTGGGTCCAGTAACCTCAAAGGGAGCCTCGTGCAGCACCCACAATGTCTTCTCTTTCAGTTCGAACGTTCCTGCCGCAATGTCACGTTGCATTTGAACATACCCTTCAAGAAAAGTATTTGCGCGATTGGCTAGAAATTGAAGCCGCTCCGCCTCCTCGGTGGTTGCGACATCTGCAGAACATAACCCGAGAAACTAAGAAGGCCACATACATTTGAAATATGACAAATCAAATCGTAATCGCTAGCAGTGCAGTGCTTACCTCGAATGCATAAGCAAAGATTCCTCTTGCATTGAACGACAAGATCCTCGATCTCTTTCAATGGATTGCTCGTAGACTTCCTGGAAGTCGCAAGCTGCTTCGCTTGTTTCCGTGCGCTCAATTCGGTAATGGATTTAGGCTCGACAAAGCATGGTGAGCCCTCGGGCAGGCTGCTCTTAAATACCTTCACCCCACCTTCCTTTGGAAGCCAGACTGGATCGAATGAATAACGTTTCGCCTGCACTAACACGTCGCCTGTGGGGCCAGAAAAAATCTTGAAAGCTTGTTGGAAGCTGACATCGCGCACTTCGTTATAGCATCCATGCATCCAGTCCTTGATATCGTGCACCTCATCGATCAGTTGACATTCCGGAACTACTCCATCCTTAAAGCAGTTCCTAGCCACCTCCATCAAATGCTCGATGTCCCAAACGTTCAGCCTCCTCAAAGCCACAGAAAACCTTGAAAACATCTGATCGATATTTTCGTGTGTATGTCCCACGATCAGATAGTTGATCTTCACCTTGCGGAAAACCCCACGTTTGACCAGCATGGCACAATAAGCAATTAAGAAGTGGCTCTTATTGCTGCTTACATTGTCCAATTGTAGATACAATACTTCCGGTAACGGATGCCCACCCGATCGTCGATGCTCATGAACTCGTGCTACTGCCCGCTGTATGACGTTCGCAAGATAGTTCGAGTTGTCAGAGTAGTTATGACTGAAATTGAATTCCATAAAACGACCGATGCCTTCGATGAGTATCCCCATGCAGTGGGTATCTATCAATGCCTTATTGTCTTTGACCCAAGAGGGCATTCGACGAAAGTGAGGCAATTGTGTGGTACGTTGTGTCATGCCATCGATGATCATGGTAGTATATTTCCACCACTTCGCGTTGCCTTTTGCTGCGCTGGATTTCTGAATGTGTTTGTAGTACTTCTCCCGTTCAGCCCTTGCATCCAGTCGATGAGCTTGCAAAAGATTTTCGATTCGTACTGCAACGCAAACACATTCAGGTAAGTGGTCACGTGTATGAACAAGCAGTGTTTTCTTTCTGAACATACCTCTCAAGAACAAGAGTGGGTTTTCTTTCTAACATACCTCTCATTTCGGCCGGGGCGACTTGCTTGTGAAGCTTTGCGGTCGAGCAGATCTTGCACTCCGAGAACTTGCAAATCTTCGGACACTTAAGCCACTTGAAGTGTTTTCTCCAGATCGTATACCAATATGGCTCACTGACCTTGAATCTCTCAGAACCAAAGGCTGGAAGCTCTTCGATAAACTTTTCGTAGACGTCAAGCTTTGTCATTCCTTGAGGCAGATGTGTTTCTTTCTTGTCCGGTTGATGCTGACCTTGCTCTTTGGCAATCTTCTGCAGAAAGGTTTTCGCTGCTGAAACCTTTAGAGAGTTTTTTGGAATATATGACAAGCCCTGTACTTGCACTTGTTTGCTGTTTCCGTGCAGCCTGAAAAGGGAAAAAAATGTATATTATTATCATGAATCTGATGCAAAGAATGGGAGCCTACAGGAAAACTGTAAATTGGTTTACCTGTTATGTTTTCTTCCGGCAAATAAATCCTTTATTAGCTTCGTCAACCGTCCATGAGATATCGGCAAACATTTCTCATAAAACTTGCGACACACACGCTGAGAGCCAATGGCAAATTTGAGAACTGGTGCATCTTGATCTGAAAAGTTGGACGACTTTTTAAGGGTAGATATGATCCATTGTCTCTGCATTCCTTGAAGACTTTTCTCTTTAGGAGATGCCACGTTCAAGGTCCAGAATTCAGAGCGAAGATCCTTAACGTCTTGTTTAGAAATATTCGACGAACATAACCTCTTACAGCGACATGAGAAATTGAACACGTCATTCAACGAAGAGGGTAACAGTAAG
>LGRX02006709.1:0-17517 GCA_001247695.2 Cymbomonas tetramitiformis
ACTTGAACCCCGCCACTGCCGCATCTGCTCACACCACACCGCTAGGCGGTGTATGCTCCTTCTCAGGCTTTCGGCACTTCTTTGCCGAGCACTGGGCACACTCTGCCGCGCGCAGGGCACGGAGGTCAAACAGGCACAGCGAGTGACACGAGGTGTGGCTCTCGACACGGAAGAATGCGAAGAAGTCATCAAAAAGCCTTTGGGGATCACCAGCGCTTCCCTCTTCGACGGCGCGGCCGCTGATGATTCCGAAGTGATAGAGCGGGCCGTGGGGAGGGTGCTCGGCATCGTCGCCCAAAGCTCGTCTCACCATCCACCTGTATCGGGGCTCCGTGAAACGTAGAACAAGAATGGGTCCCTGCGGGATCACAGCTTGTATGGTGGTTGAGCGAAAGAACATGAGCGTTGACGCCTCCTGTGTCCTTTGCTGAATTAACCCCACCTCGCGCAGCGTCTCCGCTAGCCTCTCCGTATAACCCTGCTCGTCCAGCGAGCGGACTGTGCTTTTCAACTCTTCGTCGACTTCCAGCTTTTCAATCGGCGTACGAGCAGAAAGGCATCGGCATACCGGGCAGTGATTAAACCGCTGCGCACACCTGCAATAACCCCACTCCATAGAGCCATGGGGGAGGTCAACCTATGAGAACCCAATGGGTGGCATCCTACGAGGAACGTGTAGGGAGTCATACTGCGAGAACCCCAGAGGATGTCATCATTCCACGACTCCAAAAACCGTCACCCTGCAAGGAATCCTGAACGTAGAAGCTCCCAAGAGCCTGAACCTTCCGACAGCTCCAGAGAGTGCTAAACCGGCTTGAGTGCCAGACGTTGCCACCCTGTAATAAACTAGGAGTGTATTATTCTGGGACGGCTCCATGGGGCGTCACACTACAAAACCCAGGGGTGTCAACCGTGCGAAAACTCCTAAGTGCGTCACCCTTCTAGTATGGTTTGCTCCAGAAAAATGAAGGAAACTTCGCACCGAAATAAAAGAAACTTGACTCCCGAAATTCCAGACGCACCATCGGTTCACGCGGGGAAGAACGCAGCCAACGCAGTCCACATGACGAGCAAACTTACGCGCAACACCAGGAGGCGGGAAGGAGAAAGCTATTAAAGGCCCAAAATCGTTGAACACTTCTCATGATACCACATCTGACGTGGAACGTCGCGTCGGGGCGGGGACATCAACGTGGGTATGAATGAAGAGTCCAAAACGGTGAGACAAAGGAACTGCGGAAAACCGTATTCTCCACCTAGTATCTTGGGAAACGACAGGCAAAATTATTCGTCGCTGTTCAGGCAAATTTACCTGTATAAGCATACTTTGCAGAACACATGACCGCAGCCTCCCTGCCAGCGCACCGGCTCGCAGAAAAGCTGGAAACAGACTGGACACTCCAAGTCCAAATCCAAGTACGGGTCATTACTCGTTAAGGAAGGCATATGAAGTGAGGTGATATTTGGAAGGGACTTGGGAACTGTTTCGGTTGTTGGTTTGGGAAATAGCTTAGGAAACGAATCCATCGCGTTTTCAAAACGGAGACAGCTGTAGGAGGAGGCTGAAACTGACTAGCGTTCTAGAGGATGCAATCTTAGAAAAACATAAGCGTCAAAGAAGCTACATCGATATCAAATCTTTTAACACTCATCGAACATATTTGCACTTCGTGCTCATTGGCATAGCCTCCGCGTTGTTTATTGCGCAGAATTTCGAGACGCTGCCCGTGCAAACTAGTTAATCTCAGCGTTGTTCAGACGCATGCTTGCACAGATGTCTCCTTTTTCGCTTAATCATCACAATTGCTATTATATTCATCGTTGCTCTTTAATGTCGAGGGTTAAAAGTCCCAAAAAGTGCGTACAGTTCTTTTTGGCGCTTAGTAGCTAGGATATCAACAGGTGACTATCAATAATAATGTTGCTGTTTCCGTTGTTGCGTGTCACTTGGCGCTGGCGCCCGCGTGCCGCGAGCCTATCTGTTATTTTACTGTTATCTCTATGACGCAAGGATGCGCTTTGGACGCGCCGGCGCGCCATATCTGGCGCGCCTGACCCATTTTGAGAGCCCACACGCCCCGCCAGCGCGGGCGGGCCAGGAAAAATGCACGCGCCGCGCTGCCGCCACGGCGCGCCATCGCTCCATCGTAATCGAGGCGCTCCGCCAGCGGCGCTGGCTCGTTCGCCACGCCAGCCCCACGCCATCGCCACGGGCCACCCTTCGCTTGTCACGCCATGTCACGCCCCCTCATGGAGCAACAGAAACTGTACCGCTAGACCAGAAGCCCACAAAGGGTGAGCCAGGCCGGGATCGAGCCCGTGACCTCTCACTTATAATAATAATAATAAAACATTTACGCTAGCAAAGGGGACAAAGTCCTGAGAGTGCGGTATCCGCCAAAGCAGGCTAGTGAAAAACACCAGGCTCACTCCCTCTGGTACATAGCGCGCCCTGAGGCTCAACCCACTTTTCCAATGAGGGTGACATCTAGAGAAAAGCTTCTTTGGACATTAGGTTCGGGGTTATTATTATGGGCTCTGATAGCCCCTAGCCTGACCTGTCTCTGATCGGAACCGTGACTCCGCTAGTAGCTAGGATGACAGTACAGTAGTACTGTACTGTCAGTCATCACTTCGTATTATCCGGGTTTCCGAGATGCATGATAAAAGCACTCGGCCGGACTGATTATGGGAGCTTAGCCAGTTTGTTTTACCCGAGCGGAACACCTGTTCTCGCAGGTTATGCGCGTCACCACTTCCCTAGTAATTCTGATGGCACAGCGCCAAGCTGTTGCCATGATTGGCTAAGTTTTGACACAGAGATGGGGTGGGCGCCCCCTTAGACAGTGGTCTTCTCTCCGCAGTATGGCCTACTTTTGAAGTGGAGATCAGTTTTTCGGCATTTATTCGGCAGAGTATCGTCGCTGAGTATGGTTATACTTTACGTTCCGTTTGATCGGCGGGCAGGACACTCCGCGTTTTGTGGGTCGCTCCCACGATTAGCCACTCGGCTCATGACCTGCTTGATTATGTTGTTGCTTGCTGAGGCTCCTGCAGGAAATGGCCGCTGCGAGATTGTCCATTATTGTCGCACCGCTAGCCCGCAATCCCATCTCACCGTCATTTTAGAAATGGACACAACGCCTAGACCGCGTACACGCGCTAGAGCGCGCAAGTTAGCGACTATTTTCGATGATGTTGGGGCACTGAATTCGGCTACCCCTACAACGCCGCATTTGGCTTCTGCTGACGAATCGGCTGCGGCTGCAACGCTCGTTCAGCGGTTGCGAAAGGATTCTTTCGATGTTCAATGTGCGAAGACAGCAGCCACTAAAGTTCTGGGAGACAAAACAGCAAAATTTCATGGCAATGAATCGTCGGCTTCGGACATTTTTTCTCAGCTGGTTTCCGAGATTCAGCAGCTTTTCACGCTGCAGTCGCAGGCACTTGCACCCCTGTTTGAGCTGTCTGCTGCCAATGTCCCTGTCATGACTGCTGCAAATGAGCTGTTGTATTCTGTGCTGTTGCTGCTGACTGCGCCAGGGTCTCCTGCCCGTAATTGGGTGGAGGCTTCTGGGGCCGATGTTCCTGCTGACGGCAAACGTGCCACCCTCGAGGTGGTGCGTATGCTCGCTGATGATTCGACTCCGTTCGAGTCTCTGACTGAGCTGCTTGACGTGAGAATTTCAGATGAAAGTGACCCTGACTCCGGCATTCGTCTTTTTAACAGTTGTCTTCGGGATGCGCAGCGTCTGCAGACGCTGCCCGAAGACGCTGTTAAACGGCAATTCCTCTCTGCCCTGTCTGGACCGGCTTACGCCACGCTGGTTGACTCGTTTGCTCGAGCTGACCAGCGTGCGGCTGTAAGTCTGCTCACCCTGCAGGCGCGCGTGCGCGAGCAGTACCGCTGCGGGCGGCTCTCGGGCAAGCGCACTGCGGGGCGCCCCATGTCCGTAGCATCTTGCACCACTGACACTGGCCTGGCTTCGGCCATCGAGCGGCTCAGTTCTCAGTTGGTCAAGTTGCGGCGGGACGTGGATTCCCTTAAGAAGGGTGGCTCCAAGCCACCTCATGGGAAACACGCTCCGCGCGGCTTCCACCGACCTGGAGTGCAACCGCTTGCTCATTCCGCCTCTTCGGAGGTGGCTTTTGACAAGCGGTCTGGCACCTTTGTCCCAACGTGCAGGCACGAGAAGTGCCGCGCCGTTGGGTCAAAGCATTGGCTGAGTGAGTGTCCTCACAAGGACACTCACCCGATGTCCATTTCGGCGTCCTACTGCCAAGCCGTCGAGTCTTATGACTCCGACGTGCTTGCCCTTCGTTTTCAGCGGTACTATGACGCTGGGGATGAGGGGTCCATGGAGCACTTGTGTGCTCTTGTGGGGCAACCTGAGATCTGTGAGCTGTCTGCGCATTCCTTTGCTCCAGAGCCTACGGCTCTGCAGCAGTTCAAGGATGCTGCTGCCTCTGCTGAGACTGCACCTGCTGAGCATCTTTCCATTGGCCGTGTTGCATTTGCTGAGGTCGGCGGTCCGCTTGCTGGTGGTGTCGCTGAGCCGACTGCCAGCAAGCAGCTGCTGCCGAAGGCCTCTGCACCCGTGCATGGTAGGACGATTGGCTTGCATGAGGTCAGCAGTGCCGCCTTCGTGCCGCCGTCTGCCTCTCTGGCTCTCGGCCCGATGGCTTCTGCTGAAAATTCATTCAAAACATTCAACACTGTCCACCCTTACTGGCTTGACATTGACCCTGAGCCTGTTGAAGTGTGTGACTCCGATGACGATGGAGAGGGCTCCAACTACCCTCCTGATGTCTGCCTGACTGAGGTTGGAGGGGGTGCACCGCCGGCGGCTGCGGCGTTTCGGCGGTTCGGAGTCCCCAGGGGCTCCAGGCCATTTGGCTTCGGTGAATTTGCTCTCACTCTCTTCATGGTGGCTACGTTTCTGTTCAGTGCTACGGCAATGCCGACACTCGTGGTCGGCGGTGGTGTCAGGGGCCTGGTTGAGCCCGGAGCCACCTACGGCTACGGTGCGGTTCATCCCGGTGGTGCATTACTGGATTCCTTTTGCCCGTCCGTGATTACTACTGGTTCGTCAATGCCGCCGCGGGATGTGGAACCGTTCTTTTCTCAATCGACCTCAGCGGCTCTGCAATTTGAGAGTCCTGCCACTCCACTTTGGGATCCGCCTGACCCACTTGGGTCTGGTGGTGTCAATGCTTATGAGTTCTCTTCTCAATTGACTTCGGATGCTTTTCTTGAATGGGATCCGTATGCTGAACTCGGCTCTGCCGACCAGCTTTACAGTGGCTAGAGTCTGCTTGTTTCAATCCCTGGAGGTGTGATTAGCCTTAGCCGCAGTGGTGGGTTGTGCCGGGACAAGTCCCCGGGCACCCAGCTAAAAGTATATCTGTTTCCAGTGAATGCTGTTTGTTATCTGTTTACTTAGCTCCGCTTGCCTAGCCCTATTAGCTACAGTCACAGCTCCGGGTGGTGTGCTGGACTTTAGGTTCGGGGTTATTATTATGGGCTCTGATAGCCCCTAGCCTGACCTGTCTCTGATCGGAACCGTGACTCCGCTAGTAGCTAGGATGACAGTACAGTAGTACTGTACTGTCAGTCATTATTTCGTATTATCCGGGTTCCCGAGATGCATGATAAAAGCACTCGGCCGGACTGTTTATGGGAGCTTAGCCAGTTCGTTTTCACCGAGCGGAACACCTGTTCTCGCAGGTTATGCGCGTCACCACTTTCCCGGTAATTCTGATGGCACAGCGCCTAGTTGTTGCCATGATTGGCTAAGCGGTTTTGACACAGAGATGGGGTGGGCGCCCCCTTAGGCGGCAAGGCTCTATATCGATATTTCCGATAACCGATACTATCGATATATCGTATTTATCGCCGATTATCGGATAGCAATATCAAACTATCGATTGTTTAGGTTTCGGTGTTCCATAATTAAGTTATAACAAAATGTGTGTAAATGCCCAAACAATCGATTATTTATCGATTGTGCCAATTATCGATACCGTTTTTCGGATATCGGATTATATCGATACTGAAAAATCAAACCGATATAGAGCCCTGGTTCAAGGTGGTGGTGGTGTTTAACAGAAACACGTCTCGCCTATTTTTGGTGTGTTGCCTACAGATTCTTGAAAGTTTTTTAAGGAGAGGTTTAACCTTGCCACGGGGAACACCTATCGTGTTGAGGACAGTACCAAAAAGAGGAGGGAGGTACCCCATGAGTGTAAGAACTTTGGGCCATTTCACGGTGCTTATGAAGGGCTTGGAATTTGCGTTGGTGATTGTTGTGTCGTGGTGACCACCATAATAAGGCTCAACATCACTCTGATGATAGGGAGGGTCTTGAGTGGGCCATGGGCAAAGCGAAGAAGGAAGTACTTTGTCGCTTTCGTTCAGAACTTCATTCCAAATATCAGGGCTGACTCCTGTGTATTCTAGCCTCTTCTCCGTGATTCTGGACTTAGGAAGGACTGTGAGATATAATATACCGTATTATATCGGGGCGGTCACTGAATACTTTTCATACAAGTGTAAACTGATTATAAGAGTTAAACGAATATAAGGCGGTCTGTGACCTAGGTATCTGTCACCTAGTACTGTACGAGTACTGGTACAGCTATCGGGAGTCAGAGTAAGTTATGACCTACGGGTCACTGAATCCAGCACACCACCCTGTGACTGTACATAGTGCTGTTACAGGTGGCAGAGAGCGGAGCACAGACAAAACGAATTGTTCCGAAACAACAAACAGCTAGGAGCTGGAAACTGCTAGAGGGAGGCCTGTGCTTTAGCCAGGGCGGTCCCTTCCTATAACTGCTGCTAGGATACTGCTTTCAAGCTAAGTCCCTACAGCTCAATCTCGCGGATACCTAGCCACTTTCAAAGTGGTCTACAAAGTTGCAGAGTTCACCATAACTGAAGAAGTTGTCAGTGTCAAAGATGTTCAACCAGAACCAGAGCCCAGAAGTCATAATCCAGAACCAGAGTCCAGAAGCCAGAGTCCAGAACCAGAAGCCAGAAGCCAGAGTCCAGAAGTAGAAGCCAGAACCATAATCCAGAAGCCAAGACCAGAAGCCAGGGGCAGGAAAAGACTCGTAGAGCAAAATCAGGAATTCCGAAAATTGAAAATCAGAATTCAAACCTGCCGAAACCTCAGAAGGAAAAGAAGTGCCGAAAGTAAAACAGTACGGCAAGGCAGATAGACTGTTGGCAGCCACCCCGGTGGGATGTACCGCTGCGGTGAATTCAGGGGCTCGATCGAGCACCACCGAACCCTGAACCGCTGACACACATGCAAGACACATGAGTGCGGGCAGGGCTACTGTAGAGATGCAAAGGAGAAGACCCTCGGCAATGTTGCCACACCGACACGCGATCGTGTAGCCGGTGGGGCCGAGGGAATCTCGTCTCCGGAATAAGAAAAGCCGTCGGAGTCGTTGCCATCGTCGATCACGGAAAGCTCTCCCGGGTGAATCGACTCGTGAACCGAGTCAATCGAGCATAATTGAAGAGAGGGGTCAGAGCATGCCGGCATTACCTGGTCCATAAAAGTGACACGGAGCGGCTCCTCGAAAGGAGACCCGAAAGAAGCGGGGTCCGATGCCGAAACCGGGTGGAGCCCAGCGTCGATCTCGTGGTTGGCAGGTGGTGGCGCATCGCACACCACCTGCGGCACAGACAAAGTGCCGATGTGCAGCGGTGGTTGCTTACCAGCTGCGGCAGCACCACCGACCTGTGCAGCCGTAGCCGCAGACCGCAGGGAATCAAGGACTCCCCGTGCATCTGATAGCACACCCTCAATGCCGGCGTCCGAAGCACCATGACCCAAGCCCGCATAGTGGGCACGTAACCCCACGTCGTGCCGCACCGGGTAGGTGAAGGGCTCAGGGTCGGTACGCACCAGTGGCTGGTCGTGCTCGTGGCACAGGTCAGCGAATTCCTCGTCGTTCTCGTTGTCGAAGGCCGTCTGGAAGGCCGAAACCACCTCGTCCAGGTCCATGGCGGCATCCCGTAGGTCAACATCGCACGAACCACACACCTCAGGGCAACGTGCAGTGTCGTGAAAGTGTCCAGGGCAGAGTGGGCACTCCTGTACGAAGGCTGAGGATGCGGAGTGAAACGAGATGCTCCTAGCACCTTGCGCCCTAATACCTTGAGGCCAATTCCCGCCCTTCGGGAGTGGTGACGCTCCGAAGCGGTGCTTCCATCCCACGTGACGATTACGTCCGTGAAATTTACCGTCGGTCCGACGGTTCCGCTCGTCACGCCACTTGGACGGTGGAAACCTCACACCACCGCCCCCATGCGGACGGTGAGAATCATTCCGTGGTGGCGGTGTGTCTTGTGCAACTTCGCGCTCGCCATGACGGAGGGAGGCAAGTAGTGCAGAGGCCTCACCAATGATCCGAGCGAACTCCTCGAGGAAGCCCGAGACGTCGCTCGGTTCCCCACCTGCGTAAGCCAATCCGAGAGGCGTGTGCGTCGGGATAGGCGCGGCTGCCTTGGGGCGGGTGGGAGGGCCATCAGGGTTTGCACACCACCACACTTCCAGAATGTGAGTGTAAACCTCCTCGATGCCCACCTTCGCCAACTCGGTGTCTAGGCGAAGCGGGGTGATTACCTCCTTGTAAAAGTCGGTGTCCAGCGCTGCCAGGAGCTGCCTCTTGGCTGCTTCGTCGTCCAGGGAACCCGCTCCGCTAGCCGCGATAGCCTTAAGACACTCGTCAAATTGGGCCACTAAAGGCTCTGGGTCAACAGAGGACCCAAAAGAAATGCTTAAGAGTTCCTCGTGATGGCGGAGCGGCCGATGCCCAGGCGGCAGCAGCCGCTTGGTCACCTCAAGGAGGGCACGCTTACCGTCGCGCGGAGAGATCCGAGCCGAAGCGTCAACCCACCTTCGAGCTGGAGAGTGGGGCGTTGTCAAAGAGACCAACGCACGAAGTAAAATGTCGTTGAAGATCGGGTGAACCTCCTTGGTGACGTCCACGAGGTCAAAGATGTCCTCGTTGGCGTTGTCCTTGTTGACAAATGATGCCTCCAAGGCAGTAACCAAGGAATCCCAAAGAAGGCGACGATGAGGTTCACTTCCGGAAAATGAGGACGCCTTAGTACCTAAGGTGTCCTTTGCAACACGCTTAACGACGTCAGTGTCCCAGGATGATTGCAAAACGGCATTGCCGCGTGTCCTGTCAGCAGCAGCGAGTACAACTTTCGCTGACTGCGGGGTGCTCTTATAGCGAGCACCCACATTTCTAGCAAAAATAGAGTCTAGGCGCATTCTAGCGCCCACGGCCGGTGTACCAACGGAGGATGAAGTCGTCAGAATAAATTCCTATAGGAGGGGGGTTGGGGAAAAGGCGAGGCTCAAATCGTAAGGTGGCGGGCGACCGTAATGCAGTTGCGGAGTAAGGAGAAGATGGGGTCGAACGAAATCAACGAAGTCGAATACGCGACGGCCAAGGAGATGTTGACAGGGGTGATCAAGCCAAGTCTAAAACAAATTCCAACGCGGACACTCGAAGAAGTTGCCGAAAGTCCCAACTCGAAATCTCACCGCAACATGGTGCAAACCGCACGCCCTAAAGTGGCCAATTCAACACCTCGCGAGGCCCCAACGCCCCGCCAAGCGGAAAAGCTTAGCCAATCATGGCAAAGTCAGCAGTGATAAAAGCGGGGTAATACCCCATAACCTGTGAGATATAATAAACCGTATTATATCGGGGCGGTCACTGAATACTTTTCATACAAGTGTAAACTGATTATAAGAGTTAAACGAATATAAGGCGGTCTGTGACCTAGGTATCTGTCACCTAGTACTGTACGAGTACTGGTACAACTATCGGGAGTCAGAGTAAGTTATGACCTACGGGTCACTGAATCCAGCAAGGACGTTGAGGAACCATCTGGCAATCTTTTTCTGTGTAAGCCTCCAGTCAAAGGTTGGTTGAGTAACACTGGGTGCACTGTCTATGTCAGGGTTATGACCGATGACACATGTGCCATACATGTCATACATGTCATACCTGTCAGACATGTCATACCATGTCATGTCATGTCGAGTCATGTCATATATTATAATGACAGACAATCGTCAGTACGGTCGACTATGACTGTACATGTCATCGAGATGATAAGTCACATCATCTGTCATATATTCAAGGAAAGACTTGAATGACACCTGTCATCGAGAGTTCGTACGTCGAACTCGAAGATGGCGAAGCAAGATACAATCTTGAAGTATCAAACAAGAAATCATCTTCGCTTCTAGCATGTGCGGAACAAGCATGCGCAGTATTATAGGGCGAACGCATCATTCGTTCTGACGGTACTGGTCGTTCAACCAATGTCTCGGGTTCACAACCCAATGGCGGTACCATCTATGTGATGGGAGACATATGGTATAGATGAGCTAGCGTTGTGCTAGAGCAGAATCTTCTCACAGAAGTCTGCACGCATCCCCGCTAATAACTAACGCGTGTGTCACCGTTCTATAACACAGCGCTTTATATTGATATACTAAGGGCTCGCTTATCAGCCCGTAATAGATGGTATTCTAAACTCGTCAAGGCTCGAGAAACGAGAACTCAAGTGAGTGCAGCGTTAGATATCGGGAAAAAGTCTTTTTGGGGAAGAATTTTAGAGCCATTTGGGAAGAATTGTGACATGGGTCATTTTTGGGAAGATTTTTGACAATGACACATGCGTGACGCACGCGACATATATTCACGCGTATGAGTGTGTGGCAGATTCAAACTTGAAAATTCGGTTTCCCTCTCATTACTCTCAGTCCTCATAACATTTCACAAACGGTTTTGCTTCATACGCCTCATTATTTTACTCGTATATCATGGCACGAACACCTTCGCGATCTGGCCGCAAGCCGACAGGAAAGCGTTCGCTGCGACCTGCCCGTAACCAGCCTAAGGTCACGACTTATTATGTTTCACTTACACCGACGGTAGAAACTTGCATCTCGACACCTAACACGAGTGCCGAGGTTAATATTGATAATACTAATACCTGCGGTCCCATAAGAAGCTTTCCCGAAGAATATGTGTTCATCGACTATGCTCCTGGAGACGAATATATCGGCAAGGCAGGCGGTGTTTCCCCTACTGTTGGCCTGTTTAAACAACGTCAGTGCCAACGACACTACCTATCTGGCTACGAGCCTGATTATGCATATTTGAACGTGATAGCACCACAGGACTTACCTTTGTTTCAGACTCTCTTCCTCCAACTGGTGGGCGGGTATACCGATATTTCGGCACTCGTGCGTGCTACATATTGCCTAAGCAAGGTCTTGGTGCAAAGGAACAAAGCTATGCACTTTTGCCAACGAGGTGCCGACGTACATATTGCTTTGAAAGGAGTTACGTATTCGGGCTACGTATGTTCGCGTTGTGCCACCCATATCGTTGGCACCGACAACCCAGGATACAAGCGGTGTGTATGGGAAACCACGGAACCTGACGGTTCAGTTCAGTGGCGCACCGAAGTTGTAGACTTTTTTGCATATATGAAGGACCAAGCCGCCGTGCGGTCGTCCCTACAGTTTGTAGAGTGAATAATATACTTCTGATAGCAGCAGTGCGGAATAATATACTTCTGGTAGATATGTGTTTCGGATACGGTATATTTCTTGATATGTATTTCGGAAATAACACAAGTATTTAACAAGGATACTGACAAGCAATAGAGCAAGTATTTAACAAAGCAATTTGTGTTACTATCAAGCAAGCAATTTCAAGGTGCATAGCAAAGTGCTAGGGGAGTTTATTTCCAGTTGGCATTTTGTAGTAGGCCCTTTATTTATGTACAGTATTGTTGGCATGCCGATAGCTATTCACACTCCTCCTCGGAATCTATGTCTTGTTCCACCGGCCACACATACTTCGGCCTATGTAGCTTTGGTGTTGGCTTGTGGATCTTAGGATCAAAGCTTTTGTAGAAAACTATGCCGAACCTCACACCTTTGAAGTCATTGAAAAGCACCTCGTGATCGACACGACCATCCATACGAACGAAACGAAAGTGAGTGTTCATGTCGAAATGCTTCGTGCCACACTCACTATGTTGCCGAAGGGTGGCACCAGAGAAGTTTCCTAGAGCACAGAGGTATTGGTGTGTGATATCATTCTTTTCTTTGTGTCTCCGCACGACGTGTGATCGTGGATCGTCACTTCGTGCCACTTGCAAACAATAATGTCCGCCCTCGGCAAACTCCGGGTCTATGATTTGCATGACCGGGTGCAACATAGTGTACACCTGCACAAGCCACGGCCGGATGCTTTTCCTTTCGTGGACCGGCGTCATGCAAACTCCCTTGCCTCTAAGGAAATTATGCGGGGTGTCAAACATGCCGGAAGCCGCTCCAAGAGCATTGAGTGTCCGCCCGGTGCTCCGTTGCCACCTCCAGGTGCATCTCGCCTTGGAGGCATCCCTCCACCGAGTGCCGACACTATCCTCCACTGAGTATAAGAACTCAGATACACTCTTTAATTGCCTGGCGACCCTGCAAAAAACAATTACTTGTGTTGAATAATACGACGCTCACGCGTATCCCAAGTAAGCAAGTTTTGTCTAGGATAGGAATGTACAAACACACTCAAGTCTTTCTCAACACTAGGCAAAAAGAAATGCCCACGTTCACTTGGCTCACATGCGTCTACGCATGTGGAGTGAAAGTCGTCGCAACAACGGTATAGTGCTTTGTAGACGTCACTTTCTAACGAAGTTGGGGGGACGTAAATGAACCAAGATTCAGGCTGACCAAAGCTACTTTCATACGGTGGATAACGTGCTGGACCCAGAGAAATACGAAGACCAAGGTATGCTTCTAAAGCTAGCCTATTGTCACTATTAGCCGCCCGCTTGTATGAATCTAAAAGCTTCACGATCACGAGCTTGGCACCACAAAACATAAGCCGCTCAAGAAACTTGGCCGTGTTTGTGTAAGGTAGTGAGGACACGCAAACGCAATTCTCCGCCAAAGGAAACGTGGGAGTGGTGAGTACGTCCATGCGTTTGTGCGTATTGGTGTGCGCCTTGTCTCGTAGCACGATCCGTGAGGGGAAGAACTTGGCAAACTCAAGGCCAACCATAGAGTCAATTCCACAAAGATAATCGCATATGACTTGCCCTTTGAATAGGGGTCCAAGAATGCAACGTAGAGCGGCGTACTGCCACGAGTGCGTGGGGTAGAACGCGGTGTTCTTGTTATGGGGGGCGAGGGCGTACGTGAGATCAAACCAGTTTGCGTTGACGTGTCGTGGAATAGCACTTCGTTTTCGTTTTGGTACGCTGAGCTGCTGCTGCTCCTGCTGCTGCGTGAGCTGCTGAGTTCTTGTAGGGAGCCTAGGTGGATTGAAACGTGGCGGTCTAAGCGTAGGCCGCTCCCGCTGCTGTTGCTGCTGCTGCTCAACTACTGGCACGTTTGTGCTTAGACTGCCAAAAGCACGACGATTCCCGAAAAGCGGGGTTGCCGTAGAATTCACCTCGTTTTCGGCTTCCTCCTCGTGCACCCAAACACCACGTTCCTCGTCGTAGCGCATCTCGTACCCTATCGTCTCTTGTGAACTTGTGTCATTTTGCACCACTACTTCCTCTTCTAACTGCTCGACCTGCCTCTGCCTATCTACAACTTGCTCCTCGAGCCGCTGAATGTAATTTTGTTGGGCGCGCAATCTTTCTATGACTTCTGTTGGAAGTACTTGCGGCTCCTCCCCAAACTGAATTTGTACTTGGACTTGCTCTTGATGTTGATCGTGGGTCTGAAGTATTCTTGTGGAGGTGATGGGCCTATCTAGGAGATAAGTCAACAAACTAACTGCCTCGGAATCTGAAACAGGAGGTGGTGTGACAGCGGCTTTTGGCATTTTGTCCATGGCACAAAACGCATCTGGCAGAAAGCTTTGAACCCAAGAAATATATCCACCCCTTGCGTCAGGGTGCAAAGGCATGTCACGACGAAAACAGTCGAAACAAGGATCGGAAAATACTTTAGCCAATGCCCACTCTTTAGCTAGTTCCTTAACGCAGAAATAAAGCGACATATGCAATTGTGAAACCTTTGCAAGGTAAAGTAATAAATATCTTGGGGTCCCATGAAAGCTCCGGTGGAAACCATCCAGGCTTGTCCGTGGTTGCAGTGGGTGCCTGCCATCTACTGTTAAGTTTTTCGATCTTTAGCATCTGAGTGAGCAGTGCGCGGAGTGTTTCAGTTCTCGGTTGGATCGGAGCTTTGCCATGGTCACTCATGTTTTTGTGGGATGGCTACTTCTGAAATATGTGATGAAAAGAAGAAGCTAATATATATATCTATATGAAGCCCTTGCTGTATGACAATATATTAACGAATATATTTATCACTGTAACATATTTCCGAATATTCAAGTCAAACAGTTCGTGCATACATACGACTTGCATATCAGATATTGCATATTCTGATTAGACAAGTATGTATTGTGTCACTCTGAAGGTGATCAACGTCTCGACTAGTCATAGCGCACAAGATCAACGTCACGACTATTCAAGTTGGAATAGGAGTACAGTAGTCGCGTACCACTACTGTAGACTCTAGGAGTAAGCGACTATATTCTATATACAAGACAGTAACAAATATTGCTATGAAGGTATGTTGTGTATGTGTTGTATATCAACATATTGGTCGTGCTATCAATATGTTGGTCGTGCTATTATATTGCCATATACATACTAGCATATGCAGCAAATATACAAAATACAGAGTATGTTATTAATATGGTATGGCTGTTTTGTAATAGATGCAACTTTGAGAGTATGAGTTGTGATGCGATGTCAAACAAGTAATGGCAAGAAGGCATGGCAAACGACAGAGACAAAGGTAGGGACTTTGCATTATAAAATAAATACGAGAGCGTGATAGCAATATATTCTACTATATCTACCTAGTTCGCGGAAGCTTATTCCTTAGGCAGGATTGAATTGGCAACGCCCACAAAACCAGCAGTTTTCGGGCACGCCATCTAGGGGCGGCTGCAAACAGTCGTAGTGGAAGCCCTTGTCGCAGATGTCACAAAGTAGCATCTTAGCCGCACGTGTGGCTTTCCTGCATAGTTCGCACTTGAGACTAGGTCCTGCTGCTTGCGAGCCAAGCTCATCAAAGTCGTCATCTGCTGCTGGCTGCTTGCCTTTCGCTTTCGCGTCGATCTTGCGCTTCAACTTTTGGGATTCCTTGTTGCGTGCCCCACCCGGTTGTCGCTGAAGTGCTCCTCGTGGCTTAGGAGGTCTACCTATTTGCGGTTGTCGTCCAATCAAATCAAGGTCCTTTCCTATAGGTGCCTTGAACTTCTCTTTGTAAATGCCAAACGCCAAACTGTGCTCACACGCTTTCGCGACATCAAACTCGTGACACGCGCATGAGTAAAAGTGGAAAGGCCCAGGGGCCGGTGGTGGGAGCTCTTGAATCACCACAAACCCATTCAAGGTATGATAAAAAGCATCAAAGTCACCAACACACGCGGGTGGGTTGTTTGGGTCTTTCAGCAGCGAAGTAAAGATGGTTGCCTTCGCCGAGAGCTCCTTTTGCTTGTCGACAGTGGAGCGAGCCTTCAAGGTTTCATAGGTATGCAAGGTAGGCACGACATAAACCATCACGCCTTGTAGAGTGCACTTCATTGAATATTCGAGTGTGGGGCTCTCCAAAAAAAAGTAGTGTTGCCCTCCAAGTTTTGTGAGAAACCTCACCGCACTCAAGCATAGGATTCTCCTCGTCAAGTAAGCTTTCGTGGTAGAGATACTTTCTACACGCCTCGTTGTAATGACCAAGGGTGAGGAGCTTCCTATCGGTAAGGATCAAGTGAATGTCCTTATGTTTCTCTTCGGGCCCGTTTTGGTGTTTGGGTTTGCCAGCAGGAAGGGAACCGTCGCGCCAAGTCCCTCATTTCCCACACCAATTCGTCTCGAACCACTCGGAAATATACTCCTCGTCGGAGTACTTCACAAGTAGGAGACGTAGAGCGGCTTCGTGCAAGGCATCCTCCTCCTCGCCCACGAGAAGCGGGTGGTGAATCACACGAAGGTGTCCCACGTCTTGCTTAAAGGTATCAAACCTTTCAGCCTCCACGAAAAAATGTTTCTTCTCGTTGATCTTTCGTTGACAATGAGCATAGCACACGGCTTGAGTAAGCTTCACGACACCCTCGGTGTACTCCGTGATTTCGATAGCGAGGTCCGTGATGTTTAGGAGCTGGCAGACCCACTTCACAATGCTTGGGAAGGTGAGGTTAGCATTGTAAAACGCGTAAGCGTGGTCAAGGCCAAAATTGCGAGGGCACCATAGTTTGCCAAACAAGTGGTAAATAGCACGCACGAGAAGGGTGTTCACGATTTCACTTGCGATCGCATCTTCGTGGGATTTGATAGCAAGGTATGTTAGCGTGTACTGACGGTTGGAAGAGGTGCCACCCGACTCGACAGGAAACCCGTTCCACAATATTTTGTAAACATCGTCCCGTTGAAGAATGTTGAATTGAAGTTGTAGCCTTAACTTGTAAGGTGTCGTGTAGAGAACGACGAAACGAACGCGCTCGGCTTGGGCGGCATAATCTTGAGTGAGTAGCTTGAAGTTTTTGTAGAAAGCATCTAGCCGAAGTTCACGTGTGTGAAACTTGTTTGATTTGAAACTCCAACCGCTTGCTGAAAGTAGGCTTCTGAATAGGTCAAGGAAGAACGGAGTGCTTGTAGAATTCCCAACGGCTCGGATCTTCGCGCTCAATTCCTTTTCCATGTTATTCACCCTCCACTTAGCATCTTTCCAGGTTTTCAGCAAAGCAACGAAGTCCGTGGCGGCATGAGGGATGGGGGGTAAAGACTCCATCGTAGGGAAGCGGTCGCAAGCGACAAGCTCATTATTGTTCGCATCAAGCATCTCGCCGTCAAAGAAGGCCAGCGTGCCAGTTTGGTGTGGATCAAACTTCACACCTTCCTTGAGAGCAAGGATATTATGTTCCTTAGCCACGGTTTTGAATTGTGTGAAAGTTCGAATCTCGGAATGTGCTAGCACTTGCTTTTTCACTCTTTTGACATACTTCTTCACCGAGTCATAGCTAGGCCTTGGACTAATAGTGAGCTTTGCATCTTTCACAATCGCCTCCCATATTTGTCTCGGCTTGTGTCTAAGCTTGATTAGGTTCTCCATGGCCTCCTTAATTTGTGGGTTAATACCCTTCCCAAAGAAATCTTCGTGGGAATGTGTCCCATGTTGTAGTAGAGTGAATCTTTTTACACCGTCACTGCAAACCCTAGAAACCAACTTGAATATTAACTCACAATGGTGAGACTTGAACAAGGAACACTTGAAGGTTTTCCGTAGTTCACCGGTTTTCTTGGAGGTGTATGGTTGGCACGCCAAGCTGTATCCGTCGGGGCAAAGTTCTTCCAACTTATCTAGGCACCTTTGAGCACTAATAGTACTGCTAACAACTGTAAACTCTTCTCCGGTTTTCACTTTCCAC
>LGRX02006710.1:0-11829 GCA_001247695.2 Cymbomonas tetramitiformis
TGCGACCGCCCACGGCAGCAAGCTGCCCCAGCAGCGGCGCTGAGCTGCGGCTGCCCACGGCAGCGAGCTGCCCCAGCAGCGTCGCTGAGCTGCAGCCGCCCACGGCAGTAAGCTGCCCCAGCAGCGGCGCTGAGCTGCAGCCGCCCACGGCAGCGAGCTGCCAACACACTATTGGATGAAAATGACATTATCATATGTCATTTTTGGATTTATATATATTTCATAAAAATCAGGGTTTAGTGATATTTATGCGCGAAATAGGGATACATAAAGGCAACACGGTAGAAAAGTGCAGTATGCGTACAATGAAAACACCGAAATATGCATACATGTATCATGCTTTATTCAAATGTTTACGAGTAGAGTACTTTTCACCCTATACCGTCGAGGCATGACTGATACTATCAGTCAGGGCGGTCGACAAATCCTACTATTTTATTCATCATTCTCTTCTTCCTCATCTTCATCATTCTCATCTTCCTCAGATTCGGCAGTGGCTGCTTCCTTCCCCTTCGCCGTCGGTTCGCTCTTCGATTTGGGCTTCAACTCGGCATGCTGATCGGGCTCGTTGTCGAAATTGATCAGCCGTTGCTGCGCAGAGCTGACCATGAACTGGTCGTGGTCGAAGCCGATCGCGTTCATACCACACCTCATGGCGGCCATGGACGTCGAGCCGACGCCGCAGCAAGCGTCGAGAATCCAGTTGAGTGGATGGCCGTTCTCATCCATCTTGCCCGGATTGTCACCGAGCATGTGGCACTGGATCAGCTCCATCAACAGAGCTTGGGGTTTCTGATGGTTATTCACGGCTTTGTTGTCGCGTTTGAACATCTGGTGCACAACCGGGAAGCCGCGCAAAAGTGACGCGCGGCTCACACGTTCACCTTCTCCAGTATCAAAGTTGAACATCCACTCCGGCTTTTTAGAAGACTCCCCCTGGGCATCGCTCTTTACATGGTACCCCAGGACGCCACATTCAACGTCATTGTAGCGCACGGTCCTGTTGGGGTTCATGTTCACGTTCTGCTTGTGCCAGAAGAACCGCTCCGCGCGGCCGGAGCAGTAATTGTCAATCACCTCCAGGAAATCGTTTTGTTGGACGAAACCGCAAAAGATAGCGACTGTCCATGCCGGGGCGGTGGTCTTGGCGTTGAAAGACTCCAGGAACGGTTGCACCTCCTCCTTGGTCATCGCGTCGGGAGTCTTCTCCTTGTCAAGGGCGTAATTGCAGTCGATGATCGTCCCCGTGAAGGGCAGCCTCGGGACGTCCTTCATATCGCTCATGCTGCCCTTGACGATCTTCCAACGAGGGAACATCGGCACGTTCGTCTCATGTGTGGGCTCGTCGTCCTCAAGGCCTGCCTCTCCTGGAACCTTAAGCTCCGGCCCCTCGGTCCGCGCCTCCCGATAGAGTTTGATGTTGACTTTCACCTCGACCTGTTGCAAGCCTAGGATGTGCCCCGCGCGTGGCGCCTGCGCTTCTTTGAGATTCGCCCGCGCGTTCTCGACGTAATTCAAGATCGCGTGCGGAACTTCCCCAGATCCCCCCCGGCGCGCTCCCCCCTGAGTTGAAGGTAAGCAGCCGATCAACGACTCGATTTTCTCTTGGGAGCTCCAGTAGGGGGTGAACTCGGCCTTGAATGCGTCCCAGGTTTGCAATCCCGCCGCGGACACCAAGTGCTTCTGCACCATGCGTTCCTTCTTGAACTGGCTTATCATCAGGCCCCCCTCTTTTACTGACAACTCCTTGTTGATAATCTGGCGCAGATACGTGTCCACCTTGTCGAACTCCGCCTCCCCCGCCAAGCCGCCCAAGTTAATCCAGAACGTCATACCCATGGATTTGGCATTGTGGAGAAACTGAGCTTCTTCCACCAAAATGCCTGCCCCTTTAGACGAGCCCGCTCCGTGGTCCCCGCCTCCTCGTTGCACCTCGTCTTCCATCTGTAAGTAAAAAAAAACATTTTTAGCATGTCTTAAAATATAGAAAAGGATGCTTTGGGGGGGTAAACACTGTTTGAAGCAGAAGTAAAAAGTAATTTACCTGTCGGTTGGAGGTGCCCTTTTTGCCAGCTTTCTTGGCGGGTCCCTTAGCGGGCGAAGATGAGGCCTTGCGCTTTTTGGTCTTCGAAGCCAAAGGGTTTTTCATGCCCTTCAGGTCAAACCTTCTGTAAGCCTCCATGATGCTAACGCAGAGGTCCCACGTCTGCGGCCGGAAATTGGCAATTGTCCAGTGCATGAAGTAGTGGTTGATTTGCACGCCGCCGAACACAGAATGCTTGGACATCGCTACTTCCTTCACATGCGTCTCCATCGACTGGTTCAAGTGAGACATTACGTGGTACCAACTTGTGACCCGATCGAGGTGAGCGTTGATGTCATCGTCCAGCGTCTTCACCGTCACCTCTACCTCAGGGAGGGTCTCAGGGTCTCCCTCGCGCTCAGACGTCTCCACATTCTCGATGTATTGGAATCCCTTGGGATATTTCTCGGGATCCGGGACTGAAAATCCATGCTGTGATTCGAACTCCGCCATTTTTTGCACCAGCCCTCCGACCTCGTAATACCCAGGTTGATAAGGGGTACCCCCTTCGGTGTCCTCGGGGACACCGGCGACGAACTCGGAGATCAACGCTTCTCGGTAAACCTTGTACACGACCCCATGCTTTTCGAAAAGGGTCGAACGAAGCCCTTGCATGAACTGAGTGTTGTCTTTGCCTTTCGTCTTCTGGTCGATTTGGTTCTGCATCTCGCCTAAGAACCGAATCATGTCAGGCGTGAGACCGATGTAGATCTTGCTCTCGAAGAACTGGAAAGCTATCTCCAACGGGATTTCCTCGTGACACTCGTCGGTGGCTTGATAACAGTGCTGGTGCCCAAAAACCTTGCCTCTGTATTCTCCCCTGGGAGCTTTTTTCAGGGAGAATTCGGCACGGGTTTTGACATCGTCGATCACAACAAGACCCGCATTGAAAGGGGCCCACGGGTTCTCCTTCCTGCTGTTCTTGATCTCGTTCACCCAGCCCCTCTCTTGATCCCGGCAGGCCTCGTACCCCGTCGCGTGGTACAGGCATTCAATGGGGAGACGAAACACACTCCCTTTCTCCGCCGCCTCGTCGAAATCCATCGGGTTCGGCCACCGGTGCTCCATCTCGATTTGCCTGCACAGCTTTGCTTTCTCCTCATAATCCATCTTTGCTGCATGCTCCACTGTTAGCTTAGCGTGCCACCCATGTGCAGCCACCTCGGCTGCCTTCCTTGCCTCAGATGGGGTGGCCACTTGAGACATATCCACATTAGCGCCCGCTCCAGTAAACGCTCTGGAGCCACCAGGTCCTTGAAGGGCGCGTTCGGCAGCACGCTGCACATCCGTTCTCCTGGCAGCCTGGGACAAGACGAAACTGTTCATTAGCTAATGAACGCCTTCCGCCCCGGTCAGGGCTCAGGGCGCGCGGTTCGAGGCGGAAAGCGTTCATTAGCTAATGAACGCCTTCCGCCCCGGTCAGGGCTCAGGGCGCGCGTTTCGAGGCGGAAAGCGTTCATTAGCTAATGAACGCCTTCCGCCCCGGTCAGGGCTCAGGGCGCGCGGTTCGAGGCGGAAGGCGTTCATTAGCTAATGAACGCTTTTCGCCCCGGTCCAGGCGCAGGGCGCGCGTTTCGAGGCCGAAAGCGTTCATTAGCTAATGAACGCTTTCCGCCCCGGTCCAGGCGCAGGGCGCGCGTTTCGAGGCCGAAAGCGTTCATTAGCTAATGAACGCTTTCCGCCCCGGTCCAGGCGCAGAGCGCGCGTTTCGAGGCCGAAAGCGTTCATTAGCTAATGAACGCCTTCCGCCCCGGTCCAGGCGCAGGGCATGAAAGGGACGTACCGAAGCCTCTACAACAGGTATCTCGCCAGCAAGTCCGATGTCATCGATCACTGGCGCTGGCCTCCTGTTTTGCCAGAAAGGAGCTGTAATCGACGCTTTCCACGCCTGGTTTACATAGCTCGCTAGATAGAATTCTTTGCTTTTATTTTCTTCTGCTGCCCTAGTTTTCAAACTTTGAAAAGCCAAAAGCCGATTTGTGTGCTTTGGAAGGCTTAAGGTTTCCTCAAAGTTTGCGCTGTCTAATTCGATCACAGTAAGCTTTCTGTTTCTGTAAGCGACGAAATACAGAATTGGAGTCTGGTTCTCAATGATACTGTACGCTACGCGTTTCTCAGGAAGGAGGCTACCCCCGAGTACAGTCGAAGAGGTAAACTGAGGAAAACTAAAAATTATTTCTTCATTCTGCTCGGCAGGGTCATCAGAGTGAATCACTATTTGCAAACTGTCTGGAGGATCGTCGGCTTCAAGGGTTCTAACAATGCTCCACTTGTTACCAAGATAGAGCTGGAAAATATGTTGAGCCCTCAATGCTTGGAATGTTTCGGCTGTCGCCATTGCGAAATGAGAGAAATTGGCTGTCAACTGTGAAAGGGGTGTGTGTGAAAGAACTTTGAAAAAGTGATGTAACTTTAGCAGAATATTAAAAGTCATTTCTGGCGGCTAAAAATGACATGTCAAATATCGATGTCAATTTTAATCAAAAATGACATTCGCTGTCGCTTTCTGATTCGGTCTGTTCAGATCAAGGATATGATTTTAAGATATCCTGGTGTCATTTGCGCTGAAATCGAGGATCGATCGATTCAGTAAGATAGAAATTCTTGGTTGACTCGCAAGTCTATATCATTTTTAGAACGTAAAAAACGGCTTCATAAGCTAATGACGGCTAATTTTGACGAAAATATGTTTTCTATTCCTTTCGATGAAGGTTGCGAGATTATCTGCAAACCGTGCCCGGGAATAGTTATTGAAGATTCTATGGAAATAGGGGCTGACTTTTTCAATCATGAGCCAATTCCAAGCACAGCCCCGAGCGCGAATACGCAATTGGTTCTTTGGAACGCGCCTTTGACGTGTAGATCGGAAGTTAGCTCTAATTCTTCACGCGTTTCCGGGTCACGCGCTTTGCGCGAAATTGACTTACAAGAGATAAAAAGCAGACTTGATACAGAATTTTCAGAAACAAGTTTGGACTTGAGGAATGAAGACCCTCTTGTTTGTTTAAATGGTGAAGTAAACAAGCAGATTGTCGTGCGCAAACCGTACGAATCCGACATACGCAAGAAACAATATACGGGCGTAATTAGTATTAAGCAGCGACGTTTGCAAGCTGACAGTATTTCATTGGCAGAAACCATTAAGTGCAATTGCAAGTCGCACTGCTGTCTATCTTTCTCATCCGCAGATATTCAGTCTTTTCGCGAAAATATTTTCAGTATGTCGCAAAAAGATAGGAAGGAATACTTCGTGAAGGACTTGCTAAAAAACAGCTTTCGATCTGAGGACAAGTTCGACTTCAAACACTCTCAGGGTGGGAATTCACGGGAGTGCGAACTATCGCGCCTCACCTGAGAATTCCCTCGGGAACTTGGTAAAGAAAAGTGGTCGTAAACGACGAAGACGATGTCTTCGTGCGAACACGGAGAAGAAAGCAGCATCGGCGTTAGTGAGTGAAGTTAAGGCTGAGCTGCGGCACGCACACATACCGCAAACGCACGCACGCACGCATGAATTCAGGGTACACTTTTGCGCGCCTGTTTATTGCTGTGAGGTGAATTCAGAGGTGTTCCCGGCTCCTTGGGTGCATAGCGGGTTCCTGCACGACTGTCCGTTCCTTGCGAGAAAACACGGAAAGCTTTCACCTAGCGCACGGTGCCTCGGGCTTACCTCGACTGCGTAGAGCTGCGGCCTTCAGTGCTGCGGATTCGCCTTCTGTTATGCGAGTGTGGATCTATGCCTAGGCGGTGTGGTTGCGCGAGCGAGGTTGCGAGTTCGGGGTCGCGGAATTCAGGCTATGCGCTACGTGCGGAACGCGTATCAGACAAACTGTCCCTGACTGATTCAAACGGGCGCTGGGTGCGTGAGGATTTGCAACGTCGCTGTGAATTCAGCGAGGAAAAATATATTCGATACAAATTTACGCAAGGCCAAGATGATTTTGAAAGGTTCAGAAGGAAACAATGCGCCATAACCCACAAAGATAAATCTGCCTAAGGCTTATCCTAACTCAAAGATCCTAAAACTTTGCATGAATATCGAAGACAAGTGCATGAATATATGCAAATGAGATGCCTTTGATGTGGTTGGGTTCGAACCCAAGCAAGGTTGGCATGCCCAACCTTGACTTCCACACCCCAAGAGGTCGCGAAGAAGACGCCATAAACCCAAAAACAAAATCAGTCTATAGCTTATCCCAACCCGATGCTGCTCAAACTTTGTATGCATATTCAAAGTGAGTTGAGTAAAACGTGAGGACAAGGTGGGTCCGATGTAGTTGGGTGTGATCCCAAGCTAGGTTGCCCTAGACTTCCACACCTCAAGAAAGCGCGCCCCTCCTCGCCATCGGAAAACCTGCGACACAAGCTGCACAAAACGAGTATCGTGAGTCGGCACATATGCATAAACAAACTGAAAAATAAAAGCAGTCAAACACTTCCGAAATCCCTGCGCATAACACAGCAGCCACGACATCGTTCCGCCCATGAGGCGAAGCGAAGGACCGTTGAGAAAATTATGAGCAGTACATGTTGGTGCGCAGCTCTTTATCCTTGAGCGAGTCAACGCCAACGGCAATCGTATCCGCGATATCGATGGAAGATAAATAGATGATTTGTTTTAATAATCCTGGAAATTAAATTCACGATGACACGCGAGACGATGCGAGACGATATGACCGTCACGCTGGTTCAGAATTTTTTCGGGACTAAGACGGAAACCACGTTCCAGTTCCAGCGCGTATAACCCTTCCCATTCGTAATATTTCATTTGAATATTGGGGCTGTTTGGCCCCAATATTCTGAATATTGGTGCTGATCAGCACCAATATTCAATGGAATCTTCCGAACATTGGGAACACGTCATTGCACTTGACCAATCCAGTTCTGAACACGTGGCCGCCTTACTTCCACATCAGCATTTTATCATTAATATAGCTCAGAATTGCTACCTGCGTGGCACGTTTCCATTGGTCCAAACCCGATGTGTCATAAATATAATACAATTACACATATGCACCTTCAGTGCGTATTAAATATTTTTATTTTTCGTATACCTGAAACCCAACGTATATCGCCAAAATGAACTTCTTCAGAATTAAGTATGGGGCAGTACAGACGACGGTACAGCCGATGGCACGACAATACAGACGACATACGGCGTATTAAGACCATATTTAAAAACGCGACGGATATAAAATCCAAGATTAAATACTTATAGCGTTAATATTGGGATTGCTTATATGCAGCCGCCCCGAAACGTGCAGGTGCAAAAAAGGGACACCAATGCCTGCCGGAAGGGCATTCTGAAGGTTTGAGGTAGTCGAGGGCTTAGGTCCTCCCAAACGTTATTTGGGGATTTGCGTGAATCCAATTTCTCGCAAAGATTTGGCATGCTACTTCTTTACATCATCTCTAGAGATGTACGAATGCAGCTGTTCCCATCGGTTTCTCGCAACGCCCCAAGTAACGTTTGTTCAACAGCCCATATGGACGTACTTGCTGCGTTGGTTTGCGTATTTAGTAACTTACACGCGCCATCCCGGATGTGCCGCGGGGCTCGAAGCGTGTGAACCAAATGACCAAATGAAACACAGATGCACACATACAACGTTGAAAATATGTTTAAGTCGTTGTTATTACTATTTTTTAGCGTTCCCTTCGGCAGGATACCGAAGGGAATGCCGTTTTGCGGATGCCGGTTCCCGCTTCCGCCACACGAAGCGGGGAATCCGGGATCTGCTTCCAGTCACCGAATCTGTGCGGGGATGCTTCCTAGCGTTCATAATACCTTATATTAAACATTATTCGCTTCTAATATATCGCGAAGAGTTATCAATCTCTTCATTAATCAACCCTGCTGCACTAGGTTTTCACAGTGTAAAGCGCTTAAGAAGCGCGAACGGAAGCGGACAGATTCCAGAAAGATACCGGTGCGATTTCGATAACGGTTTAGATGTCCTTCCGATTTAATCGAACGGCTGTACGGAATTTGTAAACAATGAAAAATATAATTCGCATCTGAGGAATCGAAAAGGAATCCGTCGCGCTTTTCATTACACTCTTAATACGCCGTACGACAGTACAGACGACAGTACAGACGACAGTACAGAAATATCGAAGCGCAGACACTCGCGATGGCTCGATTCTGTCGTTTATACCACAGATGAATTGATCGCGCGTTTGTACGCTATTTAAAGAAATCGTGCGCTATTTTGAGGGGGTTCTTCGTGATAGAAAGGCGCATGCATGCGGACAAAGAATATACTGTGGATATAAATAATTCTATTTAAAATCTCGGTGTCCCCAAGATTTCATCCCTGTGTTCGCTGAAATATTCTTGAAATCGGTGTCCTTAAATATGCAAATTGTCATAAAATCGATGCAGTACAGTACAGCGCAAGCGGTGCAGTGTCACAGTACAGCGACGGTAATTCCCCTAAACCTCCGGGCTGTACTGTACAGTACAGAGGAGGTTTCCTCGGTGAAACCTGGGGTTAGGACGGGATGCTTATTAGGACGGGCGCAAGGGTGCATTATCCCTGAGGACCACACGCGACGGCTAATGATCCTGCTGATCACTCCACTGTTGAATGTTGAAAGATAAACTAATGAAATAATGAAATAGTGCTGTTCACTCCACTGTGCAGTTCGAAATTTCGAGTCGTTGTAAGTGTTGTTTGCAAGGGTGTAGTGGACAGCTGCACGTCTGTGTGCTGCTGTCGGAACAATATGCCGGTTTCCACTTTTGCGCGGCTCAGTCGACTATTGCTTTTGTCGACCTTGTGCTATGCGCGCCGAACCGTCCATAACGGCAGCTCCTCCATGTCGCCACTCTTTTGCGAGGGGTTTTACGCCCTTGGAGAAATAGAGGCATGCGAGTATCGCAGCAAACCTCCGCGGAGGGCTTGCCAATCCGCAAAATCCTCTCCTCGCATCGCTGTGCTCCTCCCTGGATTCTTACGAAAGCTTTGGAAACAGTTCTATATACATGATGGCTCCTTATTCCGTCGTATGAACAATCAGTTTCAAGTTGATATGTTCGTTTACACCTGGGACTACGTAGGGCTGAATGATAAGTTTTCGACGTGGCGAGATATGAGGACTATGCCAAAGACTGATGTGAGGGAAGTGTCAAACACTATCTGCGAGTCGGTGGCCGTTATCTCCGAAAAGTACGTGAAATGGAAGGAAGCGTTTGAGCATGAGCGCTTGCGTGTCCACTGCAGTCAATCTCTGAATGCAGAGTGGAGCACGGACGCCCTTCGGTCTCCACTAACAGACGGTGTCGAAGATACTAAGAATTTAGCGTTTTTGCAAGAGACAGTAAAGAAGCACATGGAAAGCACGCCGGCGCAGACCGTAGAGGAGTGCCGGCACGGGAGTGTGGACATCACATCTGCGGCAGCAGCGGCTTGGGGGAAAACTCGCACATTGTTTCGTGAATCTCATTTTGGGCAGTTTTATTCTTTATTTCAAGCTTACCAGATGATGCTTAGGCATGTAAATATCTCTGGCGTCACATATGACTATGTCATTCGGGCCCGCCCAGACGTTTTATTCGGACACGTCCGTGTCCACGGTCTCGAGCACAACGTGCTGCATAGTCCCTGGAAGAAGCGTTACTCTAAAGAAGCTTATTCGTACATTAACGATAGGTTCTTTGTCGCCGACGTGATAACTATGGGGAAACTGGTGGAAATTGGCCGACCCTTTCTTGCCTTTCAAATGTACTACAACAGCAGCCTTTCACAGTATGCACTCGGCCAGAACCCCGAGAGTTTCTACATGCTTCAAATACAAAGGGCGAAAATTAAATACTTGAGGCATAAAATGTGGAAGTCAGTGATGCACAAGAGAAACCTTGACTGGGTCAAGAATCTGCCGCCAGATAGGCCAGCTAAAACAACTTCGGAAATAGAAAGTGTTTCAGAGGCATTTGGCCACAGATTAGCGGTGCCCTTAGACTATGATTTTATAAACAAAACTCTGCCGATGATCAGTCCACCAGCAGCGAAAACATACAGTTTGCAGAACATTGATAATAAGACCTCTATGGCATCATTAGTTCGTGACTCCACACCTGCATTGACACCACTAAATGTTTCTAGAGCAACAAAAAGGAGAGTGCAAAAGCTGAAAATAGTTTTAAGGAAACCTTAGAAACATCTTGGTGCTCTGCGTGTAATGCTCTATATTTGGGAGTAGTAAGTGGGCGTGTTCAGTATGTATGCTGTGTGGTGTGACTGTGTTCATGGCATAACCATGGACCAACGGGTCCCATCCATCGACCGTGAGGCACTAGGGGGAATGCCATCAGGTTCCGCTCACTCCGTAACCCTGGGACCAACTATTGTTGGGCGATGATCGGTCACATCGTATCATCTTTCCATGCTGCTTTGCATCTGGGTTGGGAATATGTATGAGTTGGTGGTATCTTGTCACGGCCCCGACCTGATTTGCTTTTTCTCACATCCACTGGGATTATGGCGGGCTAGCTTTTATCGGCTGAGCTCGTGCCATTCAGGATGTTCAGTATGGAGTATAATACCACTGATATAGCCTCCCACCCCAAAACTTTAAGACCCCAAACCATAAGATGTGCAGTGAATATAGATAAAAAAAAGTGCCAATACACAAAATAAAAACAAGTGAAAAACTAGATTGTATATTGTATAAATGGGTGTGCCACATGACTACTATAGTGACGACTATAGCGTTCCTAGTAGTTTGTCAATACGTTCGGCGGATTTTTCTTCGCCACGCTAAAACCCTTCTCCCGAGGGTCGCGGGATTTTGAAAGAAATACGCCGAAAAATAATCCACTCATAAGTAGTAAGGCACCGAGTATAGGGTACGGTGCTTTCTCATTAAAAAACCCCCATGACATATGTCATAGCCATATGTCATACAAGAAAATGACAATGAATGTACAATAACTAATTACGTAATAAATGACAAATAATGTTGGAAGTGACACCCCGACTGTCACATCCTACTATCATCCCCCGTGCGTACACAATGAAAGCCGTGCATGCTTTGCCCGTGCAGTGCCCTCGCAGGTGTGTGGTGGCTGCCCTTGAATAGTTCCTAAAACGCGAGAACTCCGCAAGTTCGCGCGATATAGGAACCGCATACGCCAGCTGCCCCCACCCCCTGCAGTTGTGCACATGCCTATCATCCCCCGAACGTACACAATGAAAGCCGTGCATGCTTTGCCCGTGCAGTGCCCTCGCAGGTGTGTGATGGCTGCCCTTGAATAATTCCTAAAACGCGAGAACTCCACAAGTTCGCGCGATATAGGAACCATCCGAGGCCAGCTGCCCCACCCCCTGCAGTTGTGCACATGCCTATCATTACACGTACACAATGAAAGCCGTGCATGCTTTGCCCGTGCAGTGCCCTCGCAGGTGTGTGATGGCTGCCCTTGAATAATTCCTAAAACGCGAGAACTCCGCAAGTTCGCGCGATATAGGAACCATACGGAGGCCAGCTGTCCCCACCCCCTGCAGTTGTGCATATAGCTTTCATTTCACGTACACAATGAAAGCCGTGCAGGCTTTGCCCGTGCAGTGCCCTCGCAGGTGTGTGGTGCCTGCCCTTGAATAATTCCTAAAACGCGAGAACTCCGCAAGTTCGCGCGATATAGGAACCATCCAAGGCCAGCCGCCCCCATCCCCTGCAGGTGTGCACATGCCTAGCATTACACGATCGTACACAATGAAAGCCGTGCATGCTTTGCCCGTGCA